>JAXFYN010000143.1:311534-543537 GCA_036172215.1 Camellia granthamiana
TGGGACACCGGTTCACTTGTTATGCTGCAGTTGTTGGCTTGCCAATGAGATATGAATGGTCTCACAAATCATCCTTAGGTGAATTCTAAATAATCACAAATAATCAAGAGAAAATACCTTACCAAATAGATGAATAAAAATGGCTGAAACAGTCCTCCGAAACTGAAGCAAATAGAGCATTGAAACTAAAACAACAGCAACAAATCAAGCAAGAACCTTGGACCAATCTCAGCCACCAAAGTGAATACAAACAACATTCAGTGTGTTTGGTTTAAGTTATCTGGATTAAGTTTTTTAAAAACTGAATTTTTTGGTTTTCGTATTCTTTTGTTTTTAGTGAATGTTTTTTAAATTTTAAACATTTTTTTTTACTGTTTTAGATGCACCTTAGTTAGATGTATCTAAAAAGTAAAAAATTTGTGAAAAAATATTTTAAAAAATTAATAAATATATAGAAATACAAAAAATGTACTGAATTCTTGTATTTTTTTGTATTTTTGGTATTTAGTGAATTTTTAAAAGATTTTTTTTTACATTTTTTTTACTTTTTAGGTGTATTTATGTTAGGTGTATCTAAAAAGTAAAAAAATTGCTTAAAATATTAAAAAAATTCAAGAAAAACAAAAAAATACGAAAAATAAAAAAGTAGAATTTTCTGAAAAGTGTTCTCTGAAAAGAGAAACCAAGCAAGCTTATTATGATTCAATAAATTGAATTACCCACTGCAGAGTCACCGAGGATCATCCAAATCATATAGCAACCGTAGCACATCTTAGAAAAAAAAAAACAACACTTTTTGGGCTTTTTTTTTTTTATTATCAAAACCCTAAATACTACCAAAATGATTATAAAATACCTATTGAGCTTCTAAAATTTAGATATAATATATTAAAAATATATTATAATCAACACCCAACCAAATTAAATATTTTCAGAAATTAATTGGATCCCATATTGCATAACGAACACTTTAGTCATCTCGGGAACACGTGAGGTTGGAAGTAGATGGCATTTGAGTAGCAGACTGTAGTTTATGGGTGGGACGAAGAAATGCATTTGGTTGTTTCTCGTCATAAACTTTTTTTTGATCAGCAAAATTTTTTTTTTATTGATGGAAAACATACGAAGTATGAACATTACATCAATAAAGAGGAGGGTGCAAAAAGCATCACAGTGGAACCTCATGCTCCCAACCAGGTTGGCACCAAGAAGCCCACCAAATCATCTGCTAGCACTACCTCAAAGCTCGAAGTTGGAGAGTAACCAACATATAGAGCAAACAGGAAAGACACCAAAACAAAACACCCAACACAAGACAACCTTATGAAGCAACATAAGCAGATGAGTAACAAGCACTGCAGTAACCAGCAATGAACATATATCAGCAGAACAGACAGAACAGACAACATAACAGTGACAAAACACCCAGCAGCAGTCCACCCCAGACCCAAATTAACATATATTAGCAGCAAAACAGAGCAGAGAAACACCCAGCAGCAGTGTCAAAACACTCTGCAGCCGTGACAACACACCCAGCAGCAGTCCACCCCAGATCCAAAACAGATATCATCAGCAAAACAGAGCAGAAAACATAATAGACAGCATAACATTACTCTGTAGCCGTGGCAAAAACACCTAGTAGCAGTCCACCCCCGACCCAAATTAACAGATATCAGCAGCAGGATTGATCACAGACCAAACCAGACCCCAGCAGCAGTCCACCCCAGACCAAACCAGAATTTATAAATTAACAGGTTTCTCGTCATAAACTTGCCTACTATTTCTACTGCCTTTTTCTCCTTCACCATTGCAAACAGTGGTTAGCGTTTTTAGAAACGATGAAGATAGTCTTTGGGAGGGACGAAGGAATTAATGCATTTGCTTGTTTCTTATCGTCAACTTGCCTACTGCTTCCACTGCCTTCTTCTCCTCCACCAATGTGAATACTATTTGGTGTTTTTAGGTGCAATGAAGGTACTTGCTGGAAGGGAGGAAGGTACTTCACGGTTTTGTTGTCTCGAAGATTCAAGTTATGCGAAAGCCATAGGCCATGTTGAGCTTCAGACTCTAAACAGTTTGTCAACGTAATCCCTAATTTTTTTCTCCATTGCTTTGTTGTGACATAATCTTTTGTCCTTCAACTGCCAAGTAACGCACCAAAATATTATAATCATGGTTAAAAAATATAATCCCTCTGAAAAAAATTCACAAGTCTCACAAGTTTACCATACAATTTTAATTCAATTTGGAAAGGAAAAACGAAACATTGTGATTGAATTGGACAAATTATACCTATAGTCTTGTATTTTGTCTTGGTGTCATTTTGCTCTCTATTATTTTAATTAACTCGATTTTAACTCTTAATTTTAAATTTTATTTTAATTTGGTCAAATTAATAATGTTGATTATAGTGTTTGAAGGAAAATGATCAATAAGTGAGTTGAACTTAACTCACCAAATTAAACAAGTTTATAATTTTGTCCGTAAAAGTATAACACGTGAGACTTATATGCTCATTTTATATAAAAATAAAAATAAAAATAAAAATAAAAATTGTAATCAATTGGATTAAATTAAAAAAAAGTTATAAATTCATAATCAAAATTGAACTAATTGAAATTAGGGTTAATTGTTGAAAAAGTCCAAGTTCAAGAGGGTATAAGGCACTAGTCTAGTGGATATTTTTTTATTGGTGAAAGGTCCACCATTTGTAAAATAATTTGGTGAGAAGTCCTTTTATTTAGTTTGAAGGACATTTTGTTTTTAATTTTATCCCTTAATTTATTTGTTGACTTTTTTTTATCTGCTAACTTTCATTAACTATCTGTTCAAATTTATATCTATCTATTCAAATTTTTATATATCTGTTGGAATATCTATGTGCTGAAATTCCCACATATTGAAATCATCTATTCAAAAAAATCTATCTGTTGAAATTCACAAACCTATCTATTTAAATTTTTATATTATCTGTTAAAAATCTGACACATTCTCCTGTTCTCGCTTACATATATAGGATATTTTAAGAAGTGAACATATTTCTTAGTATTAGGGTTCGGGAAAACAACAGGAAAGGTGATTTCACTATATTTCTGGCCAGGAATAAGGCCTATCACAAGAATAAATTTTTTTTTTTATTTGGGCGATTTAAAAGACAAATTATTCATCTTTTCCGTCATTTTGGGAAAAATACGATTAGGAGAGGCTAATTCAAAACCCTTAGGTAAAATAAGAACAACCCCCATTCGTTTGACAACTTTCAGTTTTAGTCAAAAAATTAAAAAGTCATTATAAATTTTTACATCACTTTTTTTTTTTACTTTTTAACACATCTTTTTACAAAAAAACTAAAACAATTTGTGTTTGGTAAGGCTTTCAAAAATTAATTCTATCTTTACATTTGAATAATATATTTGGTAAGAGTTTTCAAATCATGATTCCAAATTAATTTCAAAACACATTTTGAAAACATATTTGATAAGAGTTTTAATTTTTGAATTTTGAGTGTACCCGGTCGTCTACCCAGACGTTCAATTGATTTTCTAGAACAGTGTAAAATTATTATTATTATTATTATTATTATTATTATATTTTATTTTATTTTATTTTTTGCAATTGCTGTTGGAACAATCTTCTGTGTAAATACAATAAATAGAAACTAATTCAAACAAAATAAAATAAAACTTACAGAATTTATTTTGTCGAACCAAATAAAAATCAAAAAACCAAGTCGAGTGTGTGACACTCTGTCCTTAAGACAGATTCGCCCCGCTTCGGTGCTTACGGTTGAGTGGCGTCTATCTCCCAGAATACAATGATCTTCACAAATTTGTAGAAGCACTTTAAACAAATTTTTCCGGCGAACTAGAACCTTGTGTTCTATACTCTCTTTAAATTTACTCTAAAACTAGAATGAAGAATTAATAATGCAATGGAGAAATTTGGAGAACAAATATATAAGTTGCAGACTGATTTTCGGATGCTTAGAATGCTGGAATCATGGTTGTATTTGTCACGACCCAAACCCGCCCCTGTAGGTTTAGCATCGTAACCGGCCAGTAATTCGTGGATTACCAAAGGTCTCTTAACAAATAAGCATATAATAAGGGGTTGCGGAAGCAGATGTACAAAACATAAATAGTCCAATGAGCTGTGTCGATAAACATAGGACAGAAAATTTCAAAACTTGTATACACATAAGCGTGTTGATCAAGGATATCATAATTACAAACATTTACAAGAGTGTAATATCCAGGACCCAACTGTACAAAACAGACAGAGACTAACATAAGTACCAAAACAGCCATGTAACTAGACTTCGTTCGGAACCTCCTCGGGAGGTACGACGGTTGGCTGACAAAAACAGAAATGAAGGCCGTCAGCTCTGACCCTAATCACGCGCCGGCTCACCTACATACATAATATAAACTGTGAGCGAAAGCTCAATGAATAATAACAGAGTAAAGGGGTTTCAATGAATGAGCCCATATAGATTCAGAATTCAGAATTCAGTTTCGTTTGTCCAGATCATATGCAGAAATTATAAGTCATGTATAAGTATACGTGGTACATCCATAAGCACTAACAGAGCAGATACAAAACAGATGCAGACACGTGAGGGTTACGAATAACTAGTTCCATAAAGGAACCTCCGGATCCGGGTAACAGAGAATAAACACGCTGAGCCCCATGATGGAGCCTCCGGTATGGGTAACAGAGTGCAGACAGATTAAGTTCCGTGATGGAACCTCCGATACCGGATAACAGTTAACACATATCACATGATGCTAAGGATGCCACGAATACATATCGGAAATTGGACATTCATTCATTATACAGAATATAGCATATCAGAAAACAGATCTTATTTTATCACACAAAAAATAAATACAGTTGAACATAACTTTACTAAGTTATTACTCACAGTTGGCCTTGAGACAGACAGACGGAGCAGATTGGTCAAACGGTACGCGGCATGTGACTTATACGACACATAACAGATACATACTTGAAACACACGTCCAAATTGTATATAACTTATGTCGTTTGCTCTTAGTGTGTTTCTAACCTTTAATCCTCATTATGGAGTCTTAAACATGGCCTAGGAATGCTTAGGATGGAATAAGGATGCAAGAATGCATTGGAAAAAATTTCTTAAAACTTGCTGAAAATAAGGTCTACGCTCGAGGGTGGCTTTACCGGCTCGAACGGACATGCAGACAATGAATCTCCGCTTGAGCGTGACTTTCCCCGCTCGAGCGGACTGTAAACTTTTGAAAAAATACTGGATGCGTGATTTTCACGCTCGATGGGCACTCGACCTACGCTCGAGCGTGAGACCCAGACCCTCGCTTGAGCGTGAATTCTCTCGCTCAAGCGGACTGTAAAATACACAAACTTCTAGGTATATGCATTTCACGCTCAAGCATAACCATCTTCGCTCAAGCGGAAGTGCATGTACTCAGAGTTCACGCTCGAGCGTGAAGTTCCCCGCTCGAGCGTGGATCGAAAATCTGGAATTTCCAGATTGATCCTCAAGCTCAAAACTCAACCTCAAATGCATCAAACTCAATTTTCTGGGCCCAAAACTTTGGAAAACACCAAGAGACTCATAGAACAACATGTTTAAAGCATCATTTCAAGAAATCATGGCCCAAAATGATACCAATTGTGCAAAATTCAACATGAAGCTCAAGGATAATTTATGAACACAACACACATGAATTTTTCTTGAATCAAACACTCCCAAAACATAATCAAACTTGGTAATTTAATGGAAAACATGATGAATGACCAAAATGTAAGTGAGGTTAACACATGCATGAAAGAAACCTTTGAAATCATGCTCAATTTGTAAGAAAATGTACATGCATGCATGGTATGGTCCAATTCTAGCACAATTCCTATATGAATTCACTTAGTTCACTAATAATCTTGTTGAATCTAACTCAATTACTCAATAAAGAGCTTAGTCTCTTACCTAGAGGCTTCAATCTACAAAATTAAGGTTGAGGCTCTACAATCTTCTTCAATTATCAACAATTCTTAGCACCTCCTTGGGTTTGAGCTCAATCTCCAATTCTTGAACCAAATTTCCCCTACTCTCACCCTCTCTCACGTTTTTCTCCCTTAGAATAGGCTCAAGTGTGATCAAAATGAATAAAAGGGGTGAGTGGGAAAGCAAGTGGTCAATGAGGCCACTAAGGCCTTAATTAGGCCATTAAACAAAAAGGTACTTAATAGGGTTAATCAGTGGGCATTAATTTAATCTAATTTAATCGCTCCAAATCGAATTTCACTTAAACCTACCATAAAATTTTATAAATCCTAATTAGCACATAAACCAAGTCAATTTATGGTTTGGACGCCGATAAGGCTTTTAATTCGCAAATCGAAACTAAAACATGAACAGATCTTTCTACACCGAACAGATAGAGACATAAAAATAATGCAGTACACATGCAAATTAATTCCAAATCCCTCTTAAATTACTGTTAGGCATAATTAAGTACGGATTAACATTATTCAGAGCTCGGGGTTGTTACAGTATTTATAGACAATAAATCTGACCCGAACTGGTGCTTTGAAGAAGTGAACAGGTGTGATACTGTTTTGAACAGATACTCTTTTGAATTCAAACAGATTTGCTGCCAGGTTTCGAATCTGTTCGGAAGTAACAGATCTGTAACTGCTGGGCAGTTAAAACCGAATCTGCTAGGCAGTTTTTCAGTTTGAATCTGAGAGGAATTTCGGACAGATGAGACTTAAATGTTGGACAAAAATTGGAATTCAAATTTGAATTAAATTCCCGCAATATTTTTTTTGAAAAAATTTAAATGAATTTTGTCCAAAAAATTAATACAAGAACCGACCCGACCCACAACCGCGCCCGGCACAGCATGCGCGCACGTGTGTGGTGGTTTGGGCTAAGGTTCACTTTGTCCATAACTCCCCCCTTCTACAAACTTGGGGTGCTCCTTGAGATCCAACCCAAGTGTTGTAGGCTAGAGCTTATATACTCAACAAAACTCTCTTAAAGTTTCAATGTGGGACAAGCCTCACAAGGAAATCCACATTAAAAAACTTTAAATGTCCATTCTACGAATCCGAAAACGACGTCATGTTCCCATTCACTCATAAATGGTTTTGACGAACTGTCTTCACCGTGTGACTTGCCACGCGGCAATGAACACTTCACCTCTTCGGACCTGCCCCAAAAGACGTTCGGGGCCCACTCAATTTTGGACTCAAAGATGGCCCAAAATAAGCCTGTATAAACCTATTTTTCCAATAATTGCCAATTACCACATGTTATTTCGAAAAAAAAAAAACATTTGTTTTTGATATTTTTAAATATAGCAATTATTTTTTTTAAACCAAATTGACAAATTATTTTTTTGAATTAAATTTTAAAAAGAGTTTGGTTATTAATTTTGAATAGAGTTTTGAGTTGTGTGTTTGATTATAAGTTATTAGTTTTTGAATTAAGTTTTGAAAACTCTTTTCAAAACTCATAATCAAGCAAATTTTCTCATTTCATGTCACATAAAAAATTTCAAAACTCAATTCAAAATTCTTTTCAAAACTCATAACCAAACAAATTTTCTCTTTTCAAATCATAATTTCAAAACTTACAAACTCAAAATATAACTCTATTCTTAAATCAAAAATTTAAAACACTACCTAGATTTCTCCCAAAAATTGTCACATCACTCAGATTCAAAGGGCTTGTTTGGTTTATTTTTGAAAAGTTTTTGGCTCCGATTTCTGCTAATTCTTGATCAACGCTTCGGCCACTAGGTTTCAGGGTTTAGAAAAATTCATAAGCCTTGGGAGAGAGACTATTGACATATTTATAGATCCACCAGAGGGGTGCGCATACGTGTCTGTAGAATAAAAAATTGAAAGGTAGATAGATGGAAGGGGAAAAAAAATAAATTAAAAATTTAAAAATTGAATAGTTGTATAGGGATAATTTAAATTATAGTGGTGCTACATGTACTACTTAAGGTAATAATTAGTGTATTAGCATATATTATAAGATTGTCATTTCAAAACTACGATTCTACTCCCATTATACAAATTACAAAGATTCAAAACTTCTAAAATGATGTCACATAATCTGTAATATATTAATTGATATATTATTTAATACATATAACTTTGTCTTTTAAATGATGAAAAATTACTTGACATAAGTTTAAAATATATTTTAAATTGAGCCTAAGACTGGCTAATTATTTGATGTTCTCCAATATAATATAATAGTTCAAGTGGTACTCTTAATTATGATGTCGCAAAAAAAAATTATAATTCAGACAATGTTCACCCAATTATTTTATTTTATTTTATTTTTTATTTTTATTTTTTTTGTATTTTAGAACCATTTGCCGTCTCAACCTTGCATATTTCTTTTTGTTTTTGGAACAGACCTTTCATATTCATTGGTACTCCATTTTTAAAGCCTTAAAATTTTGACTCTTAGCACCAACTTGAGATTAATTAATCTCAATGATCAGACAGTGAGGCCTTATTCTATTTAGAATTTTGTTCACTGTAATAATGAGTAAATACTAATTGTACACATGTTTAAAATGGTGTATAATAATTTAATTCAATACTTAAATTTGAATATATTCACTAAAAATAAATTAAGTATATAATTTATGTTACTTCAATTTTTAAGTATTTCTGAATTTTAAATATGTTATGTCATTGTTGAGGTGTATCTTCATTACTCACCAATCTCACCCCATTATCGCCACGTGCCAAAATGGGAAACCAAAGAGAAAAAACTGTAAAATTTAAGTGGGATAAAATATAATTTACTCAAAAAAAAAAAGAGAAAAATCTGAAAACCCAACCAAGGCTAATTAAACAACTCAATATGATCAAGGGTCTTTACAAAATAGATAAGAGACAAGAATACATTTTAGATGGAAGATTTAACATTATAACTTATAAAATATAGAATCTTTCATAATTTTTTTGGGTAAATTAAAATTTCGTAATACAAACAACGCAGTACAAACAAATTGTAACAAGATTCCAAATAGAAACATACACAACGAGAAAACAAACAAAAATCTGAGAAATACTTTGCCCTCACAACTAAAAAAAGGAAACAAACACAATTACTGAAACAATCTACTAGAAGTGTCCCAAGAGGTGACAATTCTCTTGAGAAAACAAAAACAAAAACAATCACAATAGAAGTACTATTCAAAATTAAAATACACAACTCATGATCCACAACTGCAAGTAGACACTACTTATATATGACTTGGATTATGCTAGTAAAGCATATGTTTCCTTGGCCGAAACAATAACCTGGAACCGTAGGTTGAATGGATCACATCTGCCAAAAGAGGATATTGGAGGGTAGCAAACAAAATGATAGGCACGCAGGCAAACAAGGCAACGGCGATTGGTACCCATACCGCATAACGGTCAAAAACAATGAAAAATGTCGCACCAAAAGCTACCATCATCGTAGTTATGGAGATGAAGAGTGTCGTGAGTCCAATCATGAGCTTAAAGGGCAATGATTCCAAGAAATCATTTTCAGCATAGCGTGAGGTGAGTATAGATAAGAACATGAGTATTGAAGTGGAAGAGGTGACTAATGCTATGGCATCTGATGTTGCGAAAACCATGAAAGAACTATCCTTTCGAAACATTGGGATTCCTGTATTGTTATCATTGCCACCTGGTACAGTAAAAGCAGCAGCAAACATTACGGTGGCTATTAGTGTTGCAACAACCATAGACTGGGAGGCGGTGTTCTTCATCCATGCCTCCCCTTTCTCAACTAAGTTTTTGTGCTCCTCAGTAAATAAAGCTTGAGGTGTTTTGCCTTTCGAGTTTTTCTTTTCTACATATGAAGGTTGCATAATCTTTTCCACCTCCTGCAATGACCAAAATGATAGATGTTATCCTTTCACCAAGCGGACAAAAATAAAAAGAGAGAAAAGGTAGAGTTATGCTATTCAAACTAACAAATTTTACAAACTACCACTTGTTGCTCTGATCACACTATTTTAGTGGGTCCTGTTTTAAATTCATAAATTCTTTTTTTTAATCTTTTTTTATCCACAAAAAGAAAGTAAAATTTTATTGGAGATAATAAAACACAACAAAAATGGGGAAAGAGAGCAGGTAAGAAACTGACGAGTAGAATAGCACTAGGTCATCTACACCTTCCAACGAACAAAAACCAGCAAAAGTTCCATTACTGTATGCCACCTCTGTGAGCAAGGAAAAATTTGTAAACTTCCTTGGTTTTGAGTTTTATAGTATTTTCTGAGAAGAAAATAGAAGGTAAGAGCGATAAACAAATTTTCGAACAATTGAAATGAGCATTCATTAAATCTTTCAGGACCATGACCATCAACATTGACAAGGGACCATATTATGAAAAACTATAAAAATCAATTATTATGAAAATAGAATCTTTAAAACATTACAGCAATAAAGTTTGCTAGAGAAGGGCGCAATAATGAAGTATAATCTGATTGACTTCTCATTTGAAATAACAAACAAAACCTATGCTAGAAACAAGAAGCTATAGATGGCCTTTTTGCTCTTCATCATGATTCATTCTTTGATGAACTATGATTTTATTCACCAATGATATGGTTAGTCCATTGCAAACCCACCAAATTCAAGTGCCAATGTGGATGTCATGTTGGACTTAAGAGTTCAATCATGTTTTTAGAAAAATATTGCCAACAGTAAAATTAGTTATGTAAAGCACTAGGAAAAATCAAAAATTTGAAATTACTAACTGAGTAGAATCATTTACCTTAAACCACAGTAGCTCTCTTTGCATTTGAAGAGCTGCCCCTGACACGATATTAAGTTGATTTGGGGGTGCTATCTTCACAGCCAAATGCAACATATTATTACGATCTTCATCTCTATATGCAGTAATTAAATCCTTAATCGAGCCTATCTCATATAAAATATTGAATATTCCTGCATGATGATGTAAAACAGCAACATGAAATATGCTTTGGTTCTGGCTATTTACTTTCCATATCAAATCAGGATAAGCTTCAATAAGCTCAATCAAGAACTTGGTGTTTCCATGCTCTGCCGCAACAAAGAGAAGTCGTGAAGGGCTTCGGATCAAGTCCGAAATCTCTGAATCATCTTGCTTTATCACCATTTTCCATAACAATCTAACTAGTTCAAGTGCTTGGGCTTGCTTCAGACTTTGTCATGTCCTACCTTCCTACCTGGAACTGAGAACAAAGCATTTTACCTGATCATGAATTTTCTAGAGAAAATTATTCAATAAAAGCAGCAATAACAACCCACTAATTATTAGCAGTTTGAAGAATGTTTAAAATAAGAGCAAGAGAAGGGTCAAAAAGAGCAATTGGTACAATCTTCATATCATTTCCAAACATAAAAGCAATATAATTATAAAATAAAACTTATTTCTCGTTTATTCTTTATAAAGTTGTGTTTTTCTACCAATAGTGGTTGACACAATCTTCATCATGGTTCTAAATCGTAGTATTGGGAGATGAATCAACAATAGTTTTGGTGTAACGGCATGAGAAGTACTGAGTGATATGTATCAAGAATCAGGTGATGTGATTGTGAATTTCCAAAACTTAATGACATGCATTTTTCTTACTCTCTCAAGTTCAAATCTTGACATTTTAATCAGTATTTTGATAGAGTAGCATTTTTTACAGTCTGGTAATCTACATGAAATTTAATTTATTCGTCATGATCTTTGATTTTCATCGAGGATACCTTGTTCTATTTACAAGAGAAATTTTTACCACAATACTATCTTAAATAACAATGGTATGGTCCTTCTCATCCCTTCCTGAACTTCTTAGAAAGATCTCAACAAGCCCCCACATGATGCAATCAATAGTAGGGGTGTAAACAGTCCGGATTGGTTTGGTTCCGAGAAAATCCAAGAACCAAACCGATCCTAACGGTTCTGTGATTTTGAGAACCAAACCAAACCAAACCAAACCATTACACTTGTAAAACCAGACCAGAACCAAAACCAAAATAACGGTTCGGTTGTAGTTTGGTTCATGGTTCCAAAAATTTCTATTTACAAGAATAAATTGTTAATATTAGCAAAATAATTACTCAAACTGATTATATTTAACTCATGATAAAAACTAAAAATATTAAGGCATTACTCAACATTACATATATATATCATCCTAATATCATTAAAATTACAAAAAGCCAATTAATAAAAATAAAACTTGATATGATACTATTAAATATTATATATATATATCTTATTAAATAACACTTACGCATTGTTCAAGGACTGCTGTTATTTATTAAATATTATATACATCTATATACATTTTTTAAAATTCGGTTCGGTTCGGTTTGAACCGTGGTTTTTTCATAAAATCCATTAACCGAACCGTTTTTTACGGTTCTCAATATTTCTTGAACCAAAACTGAACCGGTTCTTAATAGAACCGAACCAAACCAAACCGTATGGTTCGGTCTAGTTCGGTTCGGATTACCGGTTTGAACGGATTTTTGAACAGCCATAATCAATAGGTCCAGTATTTGATGGCTTCAAATGAAGATTCCAAAACTCAACACATCAAAAGACAATCAGGAATTGGGAAAGAGGATACTATCATATATTAAATTCCTGTATGCACACTATGAGGAGCCAACTCACTTAAAGTGAATGATCATGTAGGTCAAGCAGCTAAGGTAGTAACAAGTTAGGTATGATAGAAGGGTGTAAATCCTCCAAAATTATAAACTTATCAAATAAAGCATTTAAACGAAACAATATTCATAGGTGGAAAATTAGAAATTGGGGAAATGATGAAGTGTAGGAAGTAGAAACTATTTTAATCAAGATCCATATGTAAATTTACCAAAGGTCAAGAATTATGCACTACAACAAAAGCATTTATCAGAAAATGCAATTTATTCAATGGAGCCAATGACCTCTTTTAGTAAGTTTCAAAAGAAAATATTGTTGTCAAGATGTAGGCTGGGAAATATCATTTTGTACGATATGAAGTAGTAGACTCCATATTATACACAGGTGTGCTTCAAGTGTTCTCAATTGCTTCAGATCATTTTGTTCTGTATTTTTTTTTGGTATAAATACTTCCCCGACCACTCCAAACTGAAAGAATCGTTACTTATTTTTTACCGAGTCTAAACTCACAATTTACCAGTCCTTTTCCATCGAGTTATCTGATAGAGCCTAGGCTTGTAAGAGAATGTCCCCCCCATTGAGCAGATCTATTCATGAGAAGCTAGTAAAATACATGGATGAGAAGAGATGATTGGAGAAACTAACATGTGTTGATGAATCTTTTCCACATGCTAACCCGACTTCCACCAGTAAATGCTGAAGGTTTTCGAGCCAGTACATGCAATGCTGTCTCACCATTCCCATCTCGAGCCACTGCCAGCTGTGGGTGGTGTTTCAATATGTCCAATGCTACATCTACACAATTTAACAATATATATAATAGTTACACAACAAGAAGATGCAAAAGTTGTTTAGTCTTAATTCATTTAGCTATTGTTATTTTATTTAGTTAATTGTTTATTTAAAAAAAAAATTCTTATTATTATTTTCTCTTTTCTTTTTTGGGAAATCTTATCGTAGTTTTTTTTATTTAGTGAAAAACCATCTTCTTTTCCTTGTGTTTGACCAAAAAGCATTGAAGTGGAATAAGTGCATCCACCATTTTGCTAAACCAAAAGACGATGGGTCAGCAAGTTTTGTGTGTGTGTGTGTGTGTGTTTTTTTTTTTTTTTTTTTCAAAAGAAAGGTTTCACAACTATAAGATGAAAAGAAGTGTTGTATTTTTGTTGTGCCCACTTGTGTTTGATTGAAAAGTAATTATGGACATGATTTACAGTTGGATACTTCTAGCATTCTTCTAAACCAGAATATGACCGAATAAATTAAAAAATAAAAAAAGGAGCCAATTTTGGCCTAAGAGAACAAGCAAAATGAAATGACATGCTGTATTTTACCTACCTAATTAGAATTTAGGTTTTGCTAAAGATTTTCCAACCATTTAGGTTATTTGTATTTACTTCTTTCTAGCATGTACAAATTTTTACGATTCACACCAGTAATGTATCGATTTTACCCTCAAAATTTTCACATTGTGTCAATGTAGTCCAATTAATAACGCCCTTCTAAAAATTGAATTGAAATTAATGCACAAAATAGTCCATTCACTCTCCTCAAAATAATTGAGGGGTTGGTGTCCAATTTGAAATGGTTCATTCCCTTTTGAATGGATCATTTTACCCTTGACTTTTGTTTAATTTCTTAACCAGTATTATCAATTGGATTAAAGGGTGTAAATTCATACAATTAGAACTATAGAGACCAAAATTGACACAATAGTCAAATTACAAAGACCACATATAACTTTCCCTAATTTTTCTTGTCCTTCATTGTTCCAATATATTTGTCAATCCATTAATGATGGAAGGGAGTATTTTATGATGACAAGAAATGGGTTGGAGTTTGTTGCACTAAAAAATTGACGCATATCTTAATCAAGAAGTGACTCAAAGCAACTTTTTTTAGGCTGGCTGAAAAGGAAAGGTTTGAATATTTACTTACCATACAAATCTGTACTAACACAGGTATTGAGTATCCCAATTCGATCCTCATCTGACAAATCTTCACTCTTAGTCTTTTGGTAGATATACCATACCATGTCACTATGTCCTAACAAAGCAGCCATATACAGTGGTGTCATTCCCTGGCTACCACGGATCATTGGCAGGCGTTCGTTCTTGTTAATCATCACTTCAGCAATTCTCACAGTTCCAGCAGCAGCCGCAAAACATAGGGCAGTGTTCCCATTACTGTTTTGAAGTTCCAAGTCTTCAGGATTCATCAGTCCCACCAACTCCTCCACAAAGTGAATGTGCTTCGCGGCTGCTGCAATGTGAAGTGCAGTTTCCCACCCTTTTGTGATACTAGAACGTATCACAGTTGGAAATATTTCTATGACACCATTAGCAGCTTTCCAGTCACCCTTCAAAGCAGCTTGGTAGAGGGGTAGACATATGGCAAGATACTGATCCCTAGCTTCTCCTGTGTAAAATTTGAAGCACATATCATTGTATCCAATTTTCCAAAACTTTAATATCGCAATTAGCCAAAAATTAAATCAAATAAACAAAAAAGCAGAGATAATGAAACCATTTTATGCCATAACTAAAAATTGGTCATTAAGATAACTATAACATAAACCTGCTTTTCTCGCCCCATTTTCAAGAAAATGCTAATCATACAAAATTGTTATAGCAAGGACATTTTTATTCTTAATGACCAAACAAATATTGTATGCCTCGTCATTTCTGCTACATAGAATACGAAGTTCGTGGATACATAGTAGGATTTACCTCACTGAATACACACCTGAAAAAACAATGGGGAAAGAGAGAGAGCTTACGAGAGAGTAGATCACAAGAAGGAGCAATCAGCTGAGGTGAAGTTACAATCTGAATTTCAGGTCCATTTTGTATTCCCCCTTCCATTGGTGTGCCCTCTTCCATCAAATGCACACTACTACTTCACAGCTTTGCACTTAAATCTTTTGTGAAAAAGAATCAGACCAAATGTGAAATAATGGAAGCTTATACATATACAGATACAGAAATGTATTTAGCACATTTATTAAATATAAATTATGCTGGAACAAATGATAAAACAATAATTACATATATATATATATATATAAGTGTTGTCAGCACTGTGCACAGGTGCAATTTGTGTAATTGCAATGCTCAAACACCATCAAAATTTTATTTTATTTTTTATTTTTGCAGAGATGAATAAAAACCTGAAGTGAACATTGTCAAATTCACCACAGAGGCTTTTTGCATCAGCTTTATCTCTAATTCCAGCCCTCTCCTCCTGTGTACTTTGTGGAAATGCCTCAATTTGGTGCTCTGTTTTTTGCCTCAATCTCATCATTTTGAATAGTTATGGTTGGGTTTTTGATGGTGCAGCAGACTGCTTTTGTAATGAACTCTCTACCCCTCTCCTCTTCTTAATTCTCTCTCTCTCTCTCTCTCTCTCTCTCTCTCTCTCTCTCTCTGGGTCGGAAAACAAACAGACCCTAAACCCCCCTCCAGCGCAGCGCCTCCCGCCACCCACCACTATCGCCACTGCGCAGCCTCCGAAGGTAACGGTGGGTCGGAAAACAAACAGACCCTAAACCCCCCTCCAGCGCAGCGCCTCCCGCCACCCACCACTATCGCCACTGCGCAGCCTCCGAAGGTAACGGCGGAAGAGAGAGAGAGAGAGAGAGAGAGAGAGAGATAGTGGTTAAGTTATGATGTGTAATTCACCCGGTTTAATTTGTTTTTTATTTTTCATTTTTTTACCAAAATTTTTATTTTTATTTTTATTTTTATAAAAAAAGATTGAATACTAAATAACATAATGAAAAATGTCATACAAATTAATAGATTTTTGTTACCGATTGATTATTGTGCCTCTTTATCCGGTATGTTTGAATTATAAATTTTTGTTTAAGTTTTATTTTGTTCATATTTTTCTTTTAAAAAAAAAATTATACTTGAATTCACAATTCAAATAATAGTCTTATTCTATATGTTTAGAAAACTTACAAATATTACACATTATTTGTTATATGTATTTTTGAACAAAATATTTTTATTTTTTTAACTTTTTAATATTAATATTATCAAAATTTTAAGTATAAATATAAATTAGTTAAGAGTCAGTAATTACCTCAATTAATGATGATCCAAAGTTTTCTTGGATACTTAGATACTAGTTGATAAGCAAAGAAACTCCCACCTTGCTAAAACATCTCAAAGAGCATTAATTGTCGAGAACAATGAACCACAACAATGGCAAGAATTAGTTGATGGAATGAAGGGATAAAAAAGATTTGTAGATGCCAAAAGACAAATGAATTAGACATACAAAAACATATAGAAGGAGACCTCATGTCTTAAGCTAGTCAAAAAAAAAAAAAAAAAGCTAGTCAACAAGAAATTATTAAAAAAATTTGTATTAGTTGTTTAATCTCTCACTAAACCAAAAAACTATGGATGTTTTATATGTAGAGTATGATAAATTATACTAACTTTTTTTTCACGTTTGAAAAATATAGTAAATTTTATAATTTTGACATAATTATATAATTTTTTTTATAATAAAGTTAAAAAGACTTAAACAAATACAAATAGTATGAAAAAATAAAAATAAATAAATTTTCAATGTAAAAGAAATGATGACAACATAATTCTTTTTTTCCCATTTATATAAGTAATGAAATATTAATAAAAATCTGATTAGTGTTAAATGAATTAAAATCTTAACATATAATCATGTCAAAGTGATAAAACTTTTTCAAACCTTAAGAAAAGCTAATGTAATTTATACCTTTAAAGTAAACTATGTCAAAAGTCCTTCAACTTTGTATTTTTTTTCCCGATTAAACTCTTAGATGGGGGCAGGTGTTTGGAGTGTCTTAAATAAGTGTACTTTTTAAATTTTTGAACTAAAAAATTCAAGAAAAAAAATAGTTGTTTTGAATAATTTTTTGACTTTTTATAAAAAATGTATATTAAAAATTGTATAAATTAGTACATAAGAGAAGATTGAGATGGAATAGGCGGTACTGTAAGATAATTCAAGACAATGTATGCAGAGTGCACCCTGGGGTATGATTCCCTACTTTTCGGGTATTGAATTGGAGGTGTTGTTCGATCCATAGGGGCTCACCACGGATCTCGTTTTGCTAATCAAAACCGTTGAATATGTAGAACTCGTCAAGTACTATATGCTTGTAAAAAATCACGTTGATCGGATATCGATAACTATCTGATCGAATTAGTTTTTTTAATCGTCAATTATAATACCATCCATTTTATAAATTTTAACTGATTTGATCATATAATTACCGATATTCGATCAACGTGATTATTTACAAACATATAGTACTCGAGTATTCTATACATTGAACGGTTCAGATTATTAAAATGGGACTTGTGATGAGCCCCTACAGACCGAACAGTACCGTGTTATTTGTGCACTTAAATAAGTGCAATTTTTCCAAAAAGGCAGCTCCGCCTGTGCGATGGCAGAGTTGTTTGAAATGTAATTATGTGCTAAATTAATTTTTTAATATTTTTTTGATAAATAGTGATAACTTTTTAATTTTTTAAGTAACTTTTTAATTTTTTGTATTTTTTAAGACATGCCAAACCAGGCCTAAGTTTTGGTTCAATAAGCTAATTAACTTTTTAAATGTGGAGATACATTTTAACGTAGTCATCATTACATTTTATTTTTATTTAGGATAAATTATAAATATATTTTTTGAGATTTATTTAAAATACAAATTGTCTCATATGATTTAAAAAATTACAAATATTTCTCGTTAGAATTTTTTATTTAACAGAATTAATTAAAAAAATAAAATTCATAATTGCTCTCTTATACAATAATAAAATTACCTAAATTATTAATTGAAATATATTTTTAATATAATTAAAAACTATTAATTGACTTGATAATTTATTAATAAAATAGACGATTTATTATGAAATTAGAAACTTTAGAGTATGAAATATAATTTTCATAACTACAGAGGGCGATTCGTATTTTAATCAAACTTTAGGGGTGTATCTCTAATTGATGCTATTATTTAAATGAGTCAAACACTATTAGGGGTGGGCGCGAATCGATTGCGGCCACGGAATCTCCAATCTGTCATCTATCCGCCAGATTGGCAGATTAAAAAAAAATCAATCCGCATCCGTCCGTCAATACGGCGGATCTGAATTGAGTGGATTGGCGGATGAATGCGAATCCTTTTGGTGATTTAAAATTTTATAAATTTTCAACATAATTCAACTCGTGTACTTCCTAAAAAAAAAAAAAGTATTACAGTCAATGACTTAAAAAAGTATTACAATCACTGTATGCCTCATCCAAAGAAAGAAAGTTTAAAATTTTAGAATATTACAATCACTGCATATCTTATCCACATAAAGTATTGCAATATGTGATTCTTAAAATATAAAAACAATTCAAACCACCAAAACTATGAACAGAGCAGTAGTAAAGATTGTATGCGTCTATATTGTTACATCTATATTTATTTTTGAAAACAAAAACCAATCAACATATATCATCTTTTTTATTTATTATTTTTAGAATTAGATTTAAAAACCAAAAAATATAGATAAATAATACATTTATTCTTTTAATTCAAAAAATATATTCAAGTTGAAAACTCTTTTTCAACATAATACATTCAACATAATTTTTAAACTCTTTTTCAATTGAAAATACAAACAGAGTATTCAAACAAATTGAAAATACAAAATCTTACAAAATACTAGGAGTGTTTGCGGTTTCACGGTTCGATTGCGGCGAAATGAATCTCAAATCCGTCATCCGTCCAAAACTAGGTGGATTGAAAAAAATCAATCTATAACCGTTCGCTTATTATTACACATTTGTCCAAAATGCAACGGATCGGTTCAATTCGGTCGGTTTGGACATATCGATATATTTGTTACTCATTCCTAAACACTAGGGGTGAGCAGTGGATATAACGATCCGCCTAAACCAACCAAATCGAACCGGTTCGCCGCATTTTGGACGGATGCGTGATGCTGAGCGGATGGTTGCGGATTATTTTTTTTCAATTCGCCTAGTTTTGGACGGATGACGAATTTGAGGTTTCTTTGGCCGCAACCGAACTGCCGAACCGCGAGCACCCCTAGTAATTTGTAAGATTTTGTGTTTTCAATTTGTTTAGATATTATGTTTGTATTTTCAATTGAAAAATAGTTTAAATATTTTGTTAAATATGTTCTGTTAAAAAAGAGTTTTCAACCTGAATATATTTTTTGAATTGAAAAAAATAAATGTATTAGTTATTTATATTTTTTGATTTTTAAATCTAACTCTAAAAATAATAAATAAATAAATGATATATGCTGGTTGGTTTTGTTTTAAAAAGGAAATATATATGTAACAATATAGAGGCATACAATCTCTACTACTGCTCTATTCATAGTTTTGATAGTTTGAATTGTTTTTATACATATTATAATACTTTATGTGGATGGGGCATGCTGTAATATGTGAATGAGGCATGCAGTGATTATAATATTCTAAAGTTTCAAACTTTCTTTCTTTGGATGAGGTATGTAGTGATTGTAATATTTTTTTAAAATTATTGACTGTAATATTTTATTTTATTTTATTTTTTGAGGAAGTGCACAAGTTGAATTTTTATAAAATTTTAAATTACAAAATCAATTCGCATCCATCTGCCAATCCGCTCAATCCACATCTGCTGGATTGACAGACGGATGCGGATTAATTTTCTTCAAACCGTCAATCTGATAGACGAATGACAAATTTAAAGTTCTGTGACTGCAATGGACCCACGCCGGCCCTTATTAAACACTATATAGGATTTACATAATTTTTTTTTAATGATTTTCAAAAATATATAGATAAAGGAATATTCCAACAAACTCTTGTCTTCATCCTGACAAATATGGTGGCGGCCGCATATAATTGTTGGTTATTTTAATAACGGTGATGATAGATAGCTCGAATTCGAGGCTCGAATCGCGGCTCGACACCAAAACAACGTCGTTTTGGTGTCAAGTTTTGTTTTGTTTTTTTTTTTTTTTTTTCGTCTGTGTTGCAGAACGAAGAAGATGGTGGAGGGGGAGGGGGAGGGGGGAGGGGGATGAGGGGGAGGGGGAGGGGAGGGGGCCCTAATAACAGGGGAGGATGAGGCGGCGGAGGCGGAGGCGGAGGGAGGACGGCGGTGACGATCTGGAGCTGGGCGAGGACGGCCGGAGGTGAGGCCACGACGATCGACGGTCTGAAGCTCCTCCCTCCCTGCGACGATCGGCGACGGTCTGCTGCAACGGACGATCGGCGGCGAGCTCCTCCCTCCCTTCTCTTCTCTCCCTCCCTTCCTCTTTCCATTTTCGAGCCATTTCGAGCCTGGTAGCTTCGAGCTACCAGGCATTTTCCTTTTAATAAATAATATATAATTAATTGTCATGTGGAAAAATAAGAAGTGAAAAGAAAAAGACAAAATAAGAAAAGTTGCAGTGTCAAATTATAATAAAATAAGAAGAAGAGAACATTGATGTAGAAATTTAGAAAGGAAGCGAAAGAAAAAAAAAAACACAGAAGTATAGTCGTTGGTTATTGTAATATACATTAATTTTGGAAGTACAATTTTCAAAGGGTTACTATATGCACTTTATAATTTTAAAAAAATGATATAATTTTAAATTTTTGAATCGTAATTAAAAAAAAAATATCATAACTAAACATAATACGAGACATAATGAAAGAATTTATGTATCATAATTAAAAAAATATTATAACTAAATTTGTTTTAATCATAATTAAAAAAAATGACATAATTAAATATGCATATAATACACCTGAATGTATATTAAAATTTTCCATACATTTTATCTTGCAATGTGAGATTGTGGGACAATTTGAGAACTTGTTGAAAAATTTAATTTTTTTGACTTTTTTACACAAAAAAATCAAAAAAAAAAAAAAAAAACCAATTTTTTTACACAAAAAAACCATAAAAAAGTCAAAAAAATATTTTTTTACCAACTTCTCAAAATACCGCTGCATTTATAGGCAGTTGGCCATCCGTGAGTGAAAGGGCTGTTTAGTGCAATAATTGAAGTATTATTTGTTTTTTCATTTTGAAATATGTATCAAATTATTTTGTTGCAATTTTTACTTTCAATTTATGAGGTAAAAATAATTAAAATAATTTTTTTTAAAAAAAAAACTAATAAATGACCCATATAGGCGCATATATATATACGGACGAATTACACTAATAGTCCCTACGGTTGAAGATTTGGTGGAGGTACGCGTCGACGAGAATGATCCAAATAAGTTCTTTCTTTTGGGCTCATCTCTGTCCAGCGCCGAGCGACTCGATTATGTCGACTTTTTGGTTTCTAAACATGGAGGCCTTTGCATGGACGCCTTATGATATACTTGGCGTCGATCCTAGCTTCATTTGCCACCAGTTGAATATCTTTCCAAATGCACGGCCGGTCATCCAGAGGACACGGCACTCGGCCTTGCACTATGCCGAGATAGTGGCGGAAGAGGTCAATAACTTGTTAGAAGTAGGGGCAATAGTAGAAGTGCAATACCCTAGATGGATCTCTAACACTATGGTGGTGCCGAAAAAGAACGGTAAATGATGGGTGTGCGTTGATTA
Source organism: Camellia granthamiana (assembly GCA_036172215.1). Classification (NCBI taxonomy): domain Eukaryota; kingdom Viridiplantae; phylum Streptophyta; class Magnoliopsida; order Ericales; family Theaceae; genus Camellia; species Camellia granthamiana. The sequence continues at coordinate 333,827 of JAXFYN010000143.1, forward strand.
TAAGGCGGTCAACCGTGCGTGCCCAAAAGATAGCTTCCCCCTCTCAAGAATCGACCAGCTGGTAGATCTAACCACTGGCCATCAGAGGTTTAGCTTCCTAGATGTGTATCGTGGCTACCACCAGATAGCCATGTATGAACCAGACCGAGAGATCACTCCGTTCACCACTCTACGAGGCCTATACTGCTACAAGGTCATGCTATTCGGACTAAAAAATGCCAGGGCAACTTTTCAAATGATGGTAACCAAGATGTTCGCTCCCTTTCTTGGCCGTACTATGGAGGCTTATATCGATGATATGGTGGTAAAGACAACGAAAAGTCTCAACACCTCACCGACCTAGTAGAGATGTTCGCCATACTTCAACATCACAAGCTGCGTTTGAATGCCTTTAAGTGCGCCTTCGGAGTTGGCATCGGAAAATTTCTAGGTTTTTTGGTCACGAACCGAGGAATTGAAGCCGACCCTTCCCAGATCAAGGCGATACAAGAGCTGGAGCATCTAAACTCCACGAAGGACGTGCAACATCTCACCGAGATGGCAGCCGTGCGGAACCGATTTATCAGCCGGTCTTCAGATCGTTGCAGGTCCTTCTTCAAAACTTTGAAGGCCAAGTTCTTTTTGGGATGATGAATATGACCGTACGTTGGCGAATCTAAAAATATACTTTCCTCGGCCCCAATCCTGGTCACACCGAAATCGGGGGAAGAGCTGTATCTCTACTTGGCCGTCTTTCAACACACGATAAGCGTCGTCCTTGTCCGTGCTGAAGGTACCCAGCACCTCCCCATCTTCTACATAAACAAGACCATGCTCCCGGTTGAATCAAGGTATCTGCCGCTACAAAAATTTGCTCTGGCCCTGATGATGGCTTCCAGAAAGCTAGCACATTATTTTCATGCCCATACAATAGTTATGCTAACCGAATTTCCACTTAAGGTGCTCTTAAAAGGCGGATTTTACCGGTAGAATTCTGAAGTGGGCTGTGGAATTGGGGCAATACGATATCAAATTCCAACCGCGCACCGCCATCAAAGCTCAAGCTCTTGCCGACTTCGTGGCAGAATTTGCCCCAGGAACGCACCATGTTTCCCCTGTTGATTTGGCCAGTGCGGATTTGGCGCAGCCCATGGCTCAGACAGTAGAGACAAATGGTGGACAACAAGTGGCAGAAGGGCAAAAGAAAGCCGAACAAGAAATGGAGGAACCGAACAACCTATCGAAACACGAGCTCGACCAGGACATAAAAAGAGACCAGAATGAACCGACTAGCACCTCGAAGTTAAGGAGCTCCCAAAATCCCTCCGACTGCTGGAAGTTATTCATTGGCGAGATGTGGAAGCTCTTCCTCGATGGGGCCTCCAACAGACATAGCACCAGGCTGGGGATCATGCTGACTTCCCCAGACGGGTTGACCATTGAGCATGTGATCACACTCGGTTTCCCAGCCTCCAACAATGAGACGGAATATAAAGCCCTCCTCGCCGGATTGAAAAGTGCATTGAGAATGAAAGCGTCGAAACTTATGGTATTCAGCGACTCTAAGCTGGTGGTCAATCAGGTCTCTAGGGATTATGAGGCCAAGGATGAAAGAATGGCCAAATATCAAGCGCTGGTACGCGCAGAAATCAAAAAGTTCACTGCAATAAGAATGGAACAAATTAACCGCGAGGAAAACAACGCAATTGACGAACTGGCCGGGAAGGCATCCATGCAAACAACTTTTCCTAATCCTTTGATGATAGAGTTCTTACCTCGGCCAAGCATTGAGGAGCCAGAGGTGCCCGAAGTACTCTGCGCCGACTTGCAACCGTCCTGGATGGACCCCATCGTCACCTTCCTAAAAGATGAAATTCTACATGCGGAAAAGAAGGAGGCCAACAAGATTAGGGCCAAATCAGAGTGGTTTTGGCTCTTTCCATCTGGCGCCTTATACAAGAAGTCTTTTACTGGGCCATATCTGAAATGCGTTCACCCCAACAAGGTAGAAGCTTTCCTCTTTGAGATTCATGAAGGCATCCGCAGGAGTCATATTGGGGGTAGGTCTTTGGCCTACCGAGCAATTTCCCAAGATTATTGGTGGCCGTGCATGTAGGCGGACGCACAGAAATACGTTCGCAAGTGTGAAAAATGTCAAAAATTTGCTCACCAAATCCATTAGCCGACCAAAAAGTTGCTCCCCCTTACAAGTCTTGGGCCATTAGCGCTTTGAGGGCTGGATATTGTGGGATCACTTTCAACAGCTCCGGGCAACCGCAAGTTTTTCATCGCTACTACCGACTACTTTACTAAGTGGGTTGAGGCCAAGCCATTGGCAACCATCAAGGAGAAAGATATAAAAAAGTTCGTTTGGCAGAATGTCATCACTCACTTCGGTATCCCGAAGGCCCTCATTTCGGATAATGGCACTCAGTTCAATGGGAAACTCTTTTGCGAATTTTGCGAAGAGTTAAAGATTGAGTTTTATAACTCAACACCGGCCTACTCTCAGCCAAATGGTTAAGCAGAAGCTTCAAACAAGACCATCCTGGACGGGCTGAAGAAGCGACTGGAGAAAGCCAAAGGGAAATGGGTTGAAGAACTCCCTAATGTGCTCTGGGCATACCGCATCACGCCGAGACGCTCGACCAGGGAAACTCCATTTGCCTTGGCCTATGGCATGAAGGCTGTCATCCCATTAGGAATCGGCATGCCAACCATCCAACCTGAAAGTTTTTAGCCAGACTTGAACAATGAAACTGTGGCCCTGGAACTTGACCTACTGAAGAAAGAAGGGAACAGGCTCTAATCCACATAGCAACCTACCAGCAAGAACTCTTCAGAAAATACAACAAGGCCGTGCATCCTAGGATATTCAGGATTGGAGACTGGGTCTTAAGGAAAGCAATGGGCAACATAGTGATCCCTGGAGAAGGCAAACTATGAGCAAATTGGGAGGGGTCATACAAGGTAATTGGCCTTGTAGGCAAAGGGGCATACCATCTGGAAGATTTAGATGAAGCTATCCCCAGACCGTGGAATGCAGCCAATCTCAAGATATTTTACTTTTGAAATGTAATCTTTTTTGTTCCTTTGCCTTTTGAATCCTAGCCCTTTGGCACCAGATGTAAATCACTGACGTGTAATGAAAGATTGCCCCACCATTTTCTTATTCTACGCGTTTCTATACAAAGATATTATAAGGATATTGAGCCACTATGAAAATACCAGGGGCAAGAAGCCAACGACAGCTTGACTTCGGTCGTGCAAGCAGTTGGCGTTTTGCCCAAATTGCATTAAGGCCGAGCTGATATTGTCCACCTGAACAAATAGTTGGCATTTTACCCAACTGGAGCTGAGGCCGAGCTGACTTAGCTCGCCAGTGCGAATAGTCGGTGTTTTGCCCAACTTGTTCTAGGGTCGAGTTGAAATTGCTCGCCCATATAGACAGTTGGTGTTTTGCCTAACTTGTTCTAGGGCCAAGTTGACATTGCTCGCCCGTATATGTAGTTGGTGTTTTGCCCAACTTGTTCTAGAGCCAAGCTGACATTGCTTGCCCGTATAGACGATGTTTTGCCCAACTTTGCTCGCCCGTGCAAACAGCTAGTGTTTTGCCCAGCTGGAGCCGAGACCGAGCTGATATTACTCGACCGCGCAGACAGTACTGCACAATTCGTACTTGAGGAGAGCCAATTTTGCTTGGATTGCGGGGCTGATTGGCTCCTCATTGACCGAACTGGTTTTTGCTCGCCTAATAAAGAGCAGATTTTGCTCATGATAACCTGAGCTATTACTTGCTCACCAATGTGGAGCTCATTTCACTCACTCACCGAGTTGACACTGTTCGCCTGCTTAAAACGTTGGTGTTATATTCAACAAATATTTTAAACAAGGTAAGTTGGCTCGTTAGACCGAAGAAAATGGCAATCACACAAGGCAAAAAATTCCAAAAACATGGCGAGCAAAAAGTTCAAACTTTTCATTCATTGTAAAATGTGATTACAAAAGTGGGGCGTAGCCCAGTAACATCAACCAAAAAAAAAAAAAGAGAAGAAAAAAGATGAATAAGGCAGTTAATCCAGGTCAACAGTATCAGCTTATTCGGTTGCCCCTATCTCGATGTCTCCAACTTGATCGCCGACCACCGCGTCAAGCTCCTCCTGCTCGGGCTCGTGCTCTTGGGCCCTTTCCTCAGAAAACTCAGTTGGAAGATTTTGCTCGGCTGGTTGTGCGGTGGTAGTATCTGCAGCAGCCTCCAGCTTTGCATCTTCAATGAGTTTATTCTGCACGGCGCTGGCGTAAGCTTACATGTACGCCGGGATGAAGACGGGAGGCAGGTTTTGGAACATGTTGGAGTCCTGGCCAAGGCCAAGTTTTTCCACGATGGCTTTCTAACCGCATTGGAAAAAAATATCCTTGGTCCCCTCTACCTGCCGTTCGTAAGCCCTCTCGCCTTCCGTGTAACCACGGTCCTCAGCATCGTCGACCTGCTTGTCCAGCTCGGCTTTGTGGGTATCGCGGAGTTTGCGCAGCTCGACGATGTATCGGGCCTTCGTCACTTGGAGGGTCCTTTGCTTGTCCTTATCTGCCCGAGCCAACCGTTCAGCAACTTTGTCGCGCTCAACCGCCGCTTCTTCTTGTGCGGCCTTCGGTTTCGCCAGCTCGGCTGTCTTGGCCTTGTTGTCGGCAATGGCCTCCCACAAACTTTTTTTTCGCACAACGATCATTTGCTCGTGGGCCAAGTAATTGTTCTACGCGACCTGCAAAGAAAATGAAAATGTCAGAACGCCATAACCAAGCAGCAACTTGAACGTCAGGAGAGCTTACAAACTTACCAACACTATTGACTTTGCTGTCGAGCGGAGAACCTTTAGGTCGAATAGCTCCTCGTGCTTCTTCATGTTGGTAGGGAGGAGCAGCCCTTTGGTCATGTTGAAGCCGAGCGAGTAGTCCTTGTCCGCATGGACCTAGTCGGCAGTGGAGACAGGCCAGCCTTTGTATGTCACCTCAGGCGACCAGACTGGGGGGGGGCATTGGACCGAGCGGATGGCTTGGTGATCAGTTGTTCAGTCTGGTCTCCCAAATCGGCCGAAACATGTTCGGTGGAATCTTCATCTGCCAAATGTTGTTCGGCTAGATTTCTTTTCGGCATTTTCTTCGACCGGCCTGCAGCCTATTCGCTAGCGAGAGCCAGCACAACCCCTTTCTCTTGCACGGCCGGCATGGAAGAAGTTTTCCCAGCTACCTCCGATGACTGAGAGTCGCTCGGCTCACCGGTGATCATCGACTTCATAGCCCGGATCTTGGCCATCTCTTGTTCGGCTATCAAAGGGACTAGTTTGATTGGTGAAAGGTTGGGATTTGGTTATGGAGAAGGCGCTCAAAGGAAGTCGGTCACCCTGCTCCTGCGCGGCGCCGTGTAGCGGTAGCTCGGTTCAAAGCCGAGCAGCTTGTGGGATTCTTTATCCTCGGCCGGATGCCGCAACACAACCCTTATGGCCTCTTGGTTTGTGCGGGAGTAGTCCTCTGCCAATAGTTTATAGTCTGCAACAGGAAGGCAAGTGTTAGATTGGCAGTAAATAGGAAAATTTCAAAAAAAAAAATGCCGAGATGCTCACCAACACTCCTAAAATCTTTTCTTATGTACCAGCCCGGTATGGGCACTTAGGTGTCCTCATAACGACCGGACACCTATAAGAAATCATCATCGTTGGTCTCTTTGTTCGGGTTACCCTCGATGAGTTTTGCTTGGCCTTTCCTAACCTTGAGATACCAGTAACCCTCCTTTATTTTTGCTAAGTGTATATTGGTGAAATATCTCGGTGAGGCCGAGATTCAGACCGAGTATCCTATTTAGCTCGACCATGCCAGTTATTATTTTGTATGTATTGTTGGAGACTTGGGGGTCGAGCACAGCCTAGTTTGCCTTAAAAACTCACAGATCAGGGGTTGGACCGGAAAGCGCATGTCTCCTTCTATAATGGACACCACCATGAAAGGGCATTTGTCCAGCTCACCCCAGGGAGTGTCTCCTTTCTTGGCTAGCTCCAAGTGGACATTGTCTGGAATATGGTACTCTCTACGGAACTCGGCCAGCGCCCCTGGAGAATTGACCATGAATCGGTACTTCCCTATCTATCTCGGTTTTATTTAGTTGGGTAATTTTGGTCGTATCTTGGTAAAAATTTGGTGATTGTTTGCTCGGACTTTGAGCCTCACCGATTGTAATGCTGAGTGGACCTGGTCGGTCCTAGTTTGTTCTGCATTGTTAAGAAATAAGTCCAAGTATTAACGCGACATAAATTGCACAGCTGTTATGTGGAAGTTTCTAGCCCGGTAAAAGGTCCTGGGGCGTTTGATTGGTTCGGTTCTCCTATCTCGGTTCAACTACCTGGCCGATTTGGCCTTCCTAGATCGGTTTTAGCTCCCTATTTGCAACTTGGTCTCGGCCTCAGGAGGAGACCACAAACCAGTTTTTACTCAGCTAAGATCTTGTTTATGGATCTAAAGGTTGGATTCTGCTCGGTCTTACCCAGGATTCATGCTATTCATCCTAAATGTGAAGTTTGTGCGTTGAATCTAAGGGAAATGAGGGGCACGGAGGCCCCATCCGCTTCTTCAATTCTAGTTTTTCCTAATGTGTACCAGAGTTACCCCAAAGAAGGAGGCATTGGTAGGATACCAGCAGTCCCAGATAAGAACTTGAAGAATATAAATGGAGAGTGCAAAGGAAGGGTAGATAAACTTACTGATATGGATGACAAGCGAAGACCAATCGACCACGACCTTGTCTATGGCCTTTGTGAGGACGAAGATGGTTGAAAACAACTCGAAGAGCAGTGATGGCAACAGTGGCAGAAGCTTGGCGACTTGAAGGCTAGGGTTTAGCTCGAATAGGAAGATAAACAGTAGGGGTGTATGTGGCCCCTCACGTGTGTATAAAAAGGGAGGGAAAGCCAAAAGGCGACAACCTTTTGAATTTTGCGCGTGAAGGAGACAATTGTGGGGCTGCACGGGACCAATGGCGTGAAGCCACGTGGCATCGAAAAGATGGCTTGTCAATATGGCTGGACGATCGATGACAAGACTATTGGCGCAATCCCCGATGACCAACCAATCCGGGATAGCTCGGTCAGAATGATAATCCCAAATCACGCTCAGCTCGGATGGGATTAAGGGGAAATTGAGAGGGAGATTTGCGCCGGTCAAGACGGCTGAGCTACGATAGCACGGGATATGATGATGGGCCCTGCAAGGACCGGACTGTGCCTGACCGAACTGAATTGACACGGCTCTTGGCCCATCACGTTTGGCCGAGAAATATCGTCAACCAGAGTGCAGAAATATGCATGTGCCCAACCGAGTTATGACTCGGCCTGACATTCGGTTGGATCCGCGGTGATACGTTGGGACCGAGCCGAGTACAGCCCGGAATGAATTTGGGTCGAGATGAAGGACGGCACGCCTCATGGTCGGTTATTTCGAATGAACCGACTTATTATAGTTCGGCCGTCTCAGTCATGGTGGTGTTTCCTCCCCAAGGGATAGGTCGGTCGTTACAGCCCGGTTGTGTGCCATCTGGACCAATGATGTGATGAAGGGGAAATCCACTCCTGGTACGCGTCAATACCGTTTGGCTGTTCCACAAACACTATTTGGAGGTTTTGGTCTCTACACGTGTAAGGAAGGTAGAGGGAAGCACAACCACCTGTCCGGGGAAGGACAGCAGAGGTAGTGCGCCTACAATCACTGAGGCTGCATGGCCAGCCTAAAAAAGGAGGGTTTGAGGAACGTTGAGGGTAAGCAATCTGAGGAATTCCCAACTTACTCTCTCTTTAAAGTGCTCTCTCTTTCTTCTTCTTCTTCTTCAAGTGTGCTGACTTGATCGTCGGAGGATCTATCCGACTGCACACCGCCAGGCAGCTCACCGTCTTTCTGTTTTCAGGTCAAGCAACTTTACGTAAAGCTCGAGTTCAAGGAGTACGGAAGAATTGAGGATATTTTACCCCCGTACAATATATATAAGTGTTGTCAGCACTGTACACAGGTGTAATTTGTGTAATTGCGATGCTCAAATGCCATCAAAATTTTATTTAATTTTTTATTTTTGCAGAGATGAATAAAAACCTGAAATGAACATTGTCAAATTCACTACAGAGGCTTTTTGCATCAGTTTTATCTCTAATTCTAGCCCTCTCCTCCTGTGTACTTTGTGGAAATGCCTCAATTTGGTGCTTTGTTTTTTTGCCTCAATTTCATCATTTTGCATAGTTCTAGTTGGGTTTTTGATGGTACAGCAGACTGCTTTTGTAATGAAATCTCTTCCCCTCTCTTCTTCTTAATTCTCTCTCTCTCTCTCTCTCTCTCTCTCTCTCTCTCTCTCTCTCTCTTTAGATCGGAAAACAAGCAGACCCTAAACCCCCCTCTAGCACAACACCTCCAGCCACCCACCACCATCGCCACTGCGTAGCCTCCAAAGGTAATGGCGGAAGAGAGAAAGAGAGAGAGAGAGATAGTGGTTAAGTTATGATGTGTACTTCATCTGGTTTAATTTGTTTTTAATTTTTCATTTTTTTACCAAATTATTTTTTAGTTTTATTTTTATTTTTATAAAAAAAAAAAATTGAATACTAAATAACATAATTAAAAATGTCATACAAATTAATAAATTTTTGTTACTGATTGATTATTGTGCCTCTTTATCCGGTATGTTTGAATTATAAATTTTTGTTTAAGTTTTATTTTGTTCATATTTTTCTTTAAAAAAAATTTATACTTGAATTCACAATTCAAATAATAGTCTTATTCTATATGTTTAGAAAACTTACAAATATTACACATTATTTGTTACATGTGTTTTTTAACAAAATGTTTAATTTTTTAAACTTTTTAATATGTATTCTAAGAATAATATTATCAAAATTTTAAGTATAAATATAAATTAGTTAAGAGTCAGTAATTACCTCAATTAATGATGATCCAAAGTTTTCTTGGATACTTGGATACTAGTTGATAAGCAAAGAAACTCCCACCTTGCTAAAACATAGGGGTGGGCAGCGGTTTATCCGAACCACTCAAACCGCCTAATCCGTCCAACCCACGTATAAATGGGCGGTTTTGCAAACATAATGCGGGCGGATGCAGTTTGAAATATAACAAATTTGGGGGTTGCGGGCGGGTCGCGGGTTAAACTCGCAACCCACAAAAACCACTCGCACTTTAATTATTATTATTATTATTTTTTTTTTTTATTTTTATATATATCAACTTTGTAACTTTAACAAGAGCACCATTATATTCTCACACTAGAATCCTTATTTTTAAATATTTATCAACTTTCACCATTATTAAGTCCTAAACTTGGTTTCTTATATGATTTTTATTGGTGACTCATCTACTTTTTCCTAATAAAATTTTCCTTCTGGTGGTCGATGGAACTTCTAGTTTGATTATTGATTACTGAACTGGCAATTCTAATTGAGTACAACCTTTAATGCGTTGATATACATTTTTTAATGCATTGATATACATTTTTTTTATGACAAAAATGCTAGTGTAGCGTCTCTTTGTTTTAGATACTTTCATTTAATGCATTAATATTCAATTTTTATTTGTAAACTCATCAGAAAATTGTTGTCAAATGATCACAAATATATAAAATGAATTTGATGCCTAAATTCGATGGGAAAAAAAACTCAAAAATTAATTTTTAAAGAAAAAAATGTAGACTGCAAACCGCCTGCAACCGCCCACACATTTGCAAACCCTAGCTGCACAAACTGCAAACTGCATTGCAGGCGGTTACAGGTTGACTTTTTCCCAAACCGCATAAATGCAGGCGGGTCAAAACCAAACCGCAAATCGCACAAAACCGATCCATGAACACCTAAAACATCTCAAAGAGCATTAATTGTCGAGAACAATGAACCACAACAATGGCAAGAATTAGTTGATGGAATAAAGGTATAAAAAAGATTTGCAATGCCAAAAGATAGATGAATTAGACACACTACGCCAAAAATCAGCATTAACGGCAGTTTTTTTAGCGGCGGTAACGAAAACCGCCGTTAAAAGTACTATTAACGGCAGTAACGAAAACCGCCGTTAATACCGCCGTTAATGTAACATTAACGGCGGTTTCGTTACCGCCGTTAAAAAAACCGTCACTAAAAGTGTCTTTAACGACGGTAATGAAATCCACTTTTAACGGCGGTAACGAACCGCCGTTAATGCCCACTTTTAACGGCGGTAATAAAACCGCCGCTAATGCCCAACTATTACCGCCGTTAATGCCGGCGGAGTTCCGGCGAAACTCCGGCGTGCTCCGGCGACACTCCGGCGTGCTCCGGCGAAACCATCTACAAAAAGTAAAAGTAATGTTTAAATATTTATTTAGGTAATATATTTCATGAAAAGTGGTTGTGGCAAAGTGGTTAGTGTGGGTGGATGAGAGGTCTTGGGTTCAAAACTTGGGGAGTGCAAGAAGAAAGAATTATTTTTTTGAAAAATTTGAACCTATTTACGGCGGTAAAAAACCGCCGTTTTTGGTCTTATAAAACCGCCGTTTTTGGTCGACTTTTAACGACGGTAATTTACCTTTTTACGACGGTTTTATTTTTTCCGACACACGCATAAACGGCGGTAACGAAACTGTCGTTAAAACCGCCGTTAAAAGCTTTAACGGCGGTTTTACAGCCTTTAACGGCGGTAAAAAACCGCCGCTAAAGCCCAATTTTGGCATAGTGACATACAAAAACATATAGAAGGAGACCTCATGTCTTAAGCTAGTCGACAACAAAAAAATCTAGTCAACAAGAAATTATTAAAAAAATTTGTATTAGTTGTTTAATCTCTCACTAAACCAAAAAACTATGGATGTTTTATATGTAGAGTATGATAAATTACACGAACTTTTTTTTTTGACGTTTGAAAAATATAATAAATTTTATAATTTTGATGTAATTATACAATTTTTTTTTTATAATAAAGTTAAAAAGACTTAAACAAATACAAATAGTATGAAAATATAAAAATGAATAAATTTTCAATGTAAAAGAAATGATGACAACATAATTTTTTTTTCCCCATTTATATAAGTAATGAAATATTAATAAAAATATGATTAAGTGTTAAATGAATTAAAATCTTAACATATAATTATGTCAAAGTGATAAAACTTTTTCAAACCTTAAGAAAAGTTAATGTAATTTATACCTTTAAAGTAAACTATGTCAAAAGTCCTTGAACTTTGTTTTTTTTTTTTCCAATTAAACTCTTAGACTAAGGGGTTGTTTGGAGTGTCTTAAATAAGTGTACTTTTTGACTTTTTATATTAAAAAATTCAGGGAAAAAAATGGTTGTTTGGAATAATTTTTTGACTTTTATGAAAAATGTGTATTAAAAAATTGTATAAATTAGTGTATAGGAGAAGATTGAGATGGAATAGGCAGTACGGTGAGATAATTCAGGACAGTGTGTGCATAGTGTAGCCTGGGACATGATTCTTTACTTTTCGGACATTGAATTAGAGGTGTTGTTCGGCCCATGGGGGCCCACCATGGGTCTCGTTTTGCTAATCAAAACCGTTAAATATGTAGAACTCGTCGAGTACTATATGCTTGTAAAAAATCACGTTGATAGGATATCGATAGTTATCTGATCGAATTAGTTTTTTTTAATCGTTAACTATAATACCATCCATTTTATAAATTTTAACTGATTTGATCATATAATTACTGATATTCAATCAACGTAATTTTTTACAAGCATATAGTACTCGACAAGTTCTACACATTGAACGGTTCAGATTATTAAAATGGGACCTGTGATGAGCCCCTACAGACCGAACAGTACCGTGTTATTTGTGCACTTAAATAAGTGCAATTTTTTCAAAAAGGCAACTCCGCTTGTGGGACGGCAGAGTTGTCTAAAATGTAATTATGTGTTAAATTAATTTTTTGGTGAATAGTGATAACTTTTAAATTTTTTGTATTTTTTAAGACATGCCAAATCAGACCTAAGTTTTTGTTCAATAAGCTAATTAACTTTTTAAATCTGGAGATACATTTTAACGTAGTCATCATTACATTTTATTTTTATTTAGGATAAATTATGAATATATTTTCTGAGATTTACTTAAAGTACAAATTATCTCATGTGATTTGAAAAATTACAAATATTTCTCGTTAGAATTTTTTATTTAACAGAATTAATTAAAAAAATAAAATTCATATTGCTCTTTTATACAATAATAAAATTCCCTAAATTATTAATTGAAATATATTTTTAACATCATTAAAAACTGTTAATTGGCTTGATAATTTATTAATAAAATAGACGATTTATTATGAAATTAGAAACTTTAGAGGATGAAATATAATTTTCATAACTACAGAGGATGATTTGTATTTTAATTAAACTTTAGGGGTGTATCTGTAATTTATGCTATTATTTAAATGAGTCAAACACTATTAGCGGTGGGCGCGAATCGATTGCGGTCACGGAATCTCCAATCCATCATCCATCCGCCAGATTGGCAGATTGAAAAAAATCAACCCGCATTCGTCCGCCAATCCAGCGGATGTGAATTGAGCGGATTGACGGATGCATGCGAATCCTTTTGGCGGTTTAAAATTTTATAAATTGTTAACATAATTCAACTTGTGCACTTCCTAAAAAAAAAAAAGTATTACAGTCAATGACTTAAAAAAGTATTACAATTACTGCATACCTCATCCAAAGAAAGAAAATTTAAAATTTTAGAATATTACAATCACTGCATGTCTCATCCACATAAAGTATTGCAATATGTGATTCTTAAAATATAAAAACAATTCAAACCACCAAAACTATGAACAAAGCAGTAGTAGAGATTGTATGCCTCTATATTGTTATATCTATATCTGTTTTTGAAAATATAAACCAATCAGCATATATCATCTTTTTTATTTATTATTTTTAGAATTAGATTTAAAAATAAAAAAATATAGATAAATAATACATTTATTCTTTTAATTCAAAAAATATATTCAAGTTGAAAACTCTTTTTCAACCTAATATATTCAACAAAATTTTTAAATTCTTGTTCAATTGAAAATATAAACAGAATATTCAAACAAACTGAAAATACAAAGTCTTACAAATTACTAGGAGTGTTCGCAGTTTCACGGTTCGATTGCGGCGAAATGAATCTCAAATTCGTCATCCGTCCAAAACTAGGTGGATTGAAAAAAATCAATCTATAACCGTTCGTTCATTATCACGCATTCGTCCAAAAATGCGACGGATCGGTTCGATTCGGTCGGTTTGGACAGATTGGTATATTTGTTACTCATTTCTAAACACTAGGGGTGAGCAGTGGATATAACGATCTGCCTAAACTGATCAAATCGAACTGATCTGCCACATTTTGGACGAATGAGTGATGCCGAGCGGATGATTGCGGATTGATTTTTTTCCAATTCGCCTAGTTTTGGACGAATGACGAATTTAAGATTTTTTTGGCCGCAACCGAACTGTCAAACAGCGAGCATCTCTAGTAATTTGTAAGATTTTGTGTTTTCAATTTGTTTAGATATTCTGTTTGTGTTTTCAATTGAAAAATAGTTTAAATATTCTGTCGAATATGTTCTGTTAAAAAAGAGTTTTCAACTTGAATATATTTTTTGAATTGAAAAAAATAAATGTATTAGTTATTTATATTTTTTGGTTTTTAAATCTAATTCTAAAAATAATAAATAAATAAATGATATATGCTGGTTGGTTTTGTTTTAAAAAGCAAATATAGAGGTAACAATATAGAGGCATACAATCTCTACTACTGCTCTATTCATGGTTTTGATGGTTTGAATTGTTTTTATATTTTAAGAATCACATATTATAATATTTTATGTGGATGAGGCATACTGTGATTGTAATATGTGAATGAGGCATGCAGTGATTGTAATATTTTGAAGTTTCAAACTTTCTTTCTTTGGATGAGGTATGCAGTGATTGTAATACTTTTTTTAAGTTATTGACTGTAATATTTTATTTTATTTTATTTTTTGAGGAAGTACACAAGTTGAATTTTTATAAAATTTTAAACTGCCAAACCGATTCGCATCCATCCGTCAATCCGCTCAATCCATATCTGTTGGATTGGCAAACGGATGCAGATTAATTTTCTTCAAACCGTCAATCTAATAGACGGATGACAGATTTGAAATTCTGTGACTGCAATCGACCCATGCCGACCCTTATTAAACACTATATAGTATTTACATAATTTTTTTTAATGATTTTCAAAAAGGCCGTGGCTTTGGTCCAGTCCGCCATCGGACTGGACGATGCTGTTGGGCTCGTGGGGGCCCACCACGGGTCCCGTTTTGAAAATCTGAACCGTTCAATATGTAGAACTCGTCGAGTACTATATGCCTGTGAAAAATCACGTTGATCGGATATCGATAGCTATGTGATCAAAACAGTTTTTTATCAACTGTTAATTAATTTACCGTCCATTTTTTTTTATATAAAACTGATTTGATCACATAGCTATCGATATCCGATAACGTAATTTTTCACAGGCATATAGTAGTCGACGAGTTCTACACATTAACGGTTCAGATTTTCAAAACGGGACCCGTGGTGGGCCCCACAGGCCCAACAGCACCATCCAGTCCGATGGCGGACTGGAGAGAAGCTGGGCCCTTTCAAAAATATATAGATATAGGAATATTCCAGCAAACTCCTTGTCTTCATCCTGACAAATACGGTGGCGGCCACATATAATTGTTGGTTATTTTAATAAATAATATATAATTAATAGTCATGTGGAAAAATAAGAAGTGAAAAGAAAAAGACAAATAAGAAAAGTTGCAGTGTCAAATTATAATAAAATAAAAAGAAGAGAACATTGATGTAGAAATTTAGAAAGGAAGCGAAAAAAAAAAAAACAAAAAAGAAGTATAGTCGTTGGTTATTATAATATACATTAATTTTGGAAGTACAATTTTTAAAGGGTTGCACTATATGTGTTTTATAATTTAAAAAAAATGATATTATTTAAAATTTTTAAGTTATAATTAAAAAAATAAAAAATATAATAACTAAACATAATACGAGACATAATTAAAGAATTTATGTGTCATAATTAAAAAAATATTATAACTAAATTTTTTTTAATCATAATTAAAAAAAATAATATAATTAAAGATACATATAGTACACTGAATGTATATTAAAATTTCCCATACATTTTATCTTGCAATGTGAGATTGTGGGACAATTTGAGAACTTGCTGAAAAAAATTAGTTTTTTGACTTTTTTACACAAAATAAAAATAAAAACCAATTTTTTTACACAAAAAAATATAAAAAACTTAAAAAAATATTTTTTTACTAACTTTTCAAAACACCGCTGCATTTATAGGAAGTTGGCCATCCGTGAGTCAAAGGCTGTTTAGTGCAATAATTGAAGTTCTTTATAATTATTTGTTTTTTCATTTTGAAATATGTATCAAATTATTTTAATTTTTACTTTCAATTTATGAGGTAAAAATAATTAAAATAATTTTTTTAAAAAAAAAAACTAATAAATGACCCATATAGGCGCATATATATATATGGACGAATTATGCTAATAGTCCTTATAGTTTGGGACTTGTATCATTTTGGTCCCTGATTTTTTAATTGTGACATATTTGACCTTGAATTTTAAATCTTATTCCAAATAAAGACAATTGAAGATACCATTACTTAATTTTAAGGGCAAAATCGTCAATTTGATAAATATAAACTAATTTGACAAAAATAAATGTCAAAAAAAATATTTTTAAAATTTTAAAATTATTTCTACTCATTAAAGATAAAATTATATAAAATTGATAAATCTTTCAAACATTTATTTATTTATTTATTTTACTAAATTAATTTTTATTATATGTTTGGATGATGATCATGTAATGGGTAAACTATATATTTAATATATGAAATATTTTAAGTTTTAGATTTTTTGATTTAATGGATTGGTTTAATAATGATATCAAAGTAGTTGTCTTGTTTGATTTTTGAAAAAATAAAAACTAATTTAATGAAAACAAAAACAACCACCATTACATGATTATCATCCAAATACATAATAAAAATTAATTTAGTAAAAACAAATAAATAAATGTCTAAAATATTTATTAATTTTACATAATTTTATCTTTAGTGGGTAGAAATAATTTTTTAAAATACAAAAATACTTTTTTGAAATTTATTTTTATTAAATTAGTTTATATTTTATCAAATTGACATTTTTGCCCTTGAAAAATCCAATGGTATCATTGATTGTCCTTATTTGGAACAATATTTAAAATTTAGGATCAAATATGTTACAATTGAAAAGTCAAGGAGCAAAATGACACAAGTCCCAAACTATAGGGACCGTTAGTGTAATTCACCCTATATATATATATCACAAGCGAAGTAGCCTCTGGTCAAATAAAATATAGAGCCTATTTCATTTAATAATGAAAAAACAAAAATAAAAAATACCTCTATACATGCTTCTCAATAATAAGATTTTTCAGTTTATTTAAACTAATTTTGTCTCACAAATTGTACACAAAAGTTACACTAAATACTTTACCATATATAGCTTCTCGGTATACAAAAATATTTCAATTCCAAGATGAAATAAAGTTAAACTAGTGCCTAGTGAGATAAGTTGAGAGTTAATATGAAGTGGACGCGCACAAAACATGTAATTCAAACTAATAATACAAGTGGTGTTAAAAGAAATGAGATCCGATCTGCACTATTCGATTCAATCATAACCTGCTAACACCGCTGCTGCAACTCTCTTCAATGATTCAGAGGCCTTGAGCAGATCAGATTCAGAATGAGAAGCTGAGACAAATAATCTGATTCCCACAGGTAGACGGCATTTATCAAGCATTGATCTTTTGGAAGTCACAACAAAGACTGAGTCTTTTTTCAATACCTGCAAGTGCACAAACATTAAGACCTCGAGATTGTGTAGGCAAGTGATCATGCTGCTATACAAATTACAATATACACATAACCTGAAAATGGTTTTCCCAAAACTAAATTTATAAACCAACTAGCACATTGCCAAAACTCATTTCCTCTAGTTGCAATTTCACAGAAATGAGCCAAAGGCCCAATTTTCCAACACACACAAATCGTTCCATCAGAATGTGTAACCAGTAACTCACATTGACTTGCCAAAAAGTAGGAGTGAAAGAAATCTGAGAACTGCTGGATTACCTGCTCAGCAATATGTTCAAGCAATTGTGAGTCGCTCTTCAAGGATCCTGTGGAGTTCTTGAGTCCAAGGAAGACGATTGGGGATTTCACGTCACTCACAATCTTGAGGCCGTGTATATTTGACAATCCTGCAATTGCCAATATAAGAGACAAATGGCTAGTTCTATTTTGACTGAAAGGTGAAAGCCACACATACCCCTGAATTGGTAACCAACACCTTCAGCAACACTTGAAAGAGCGAGCAAAGATGCAGGATAAAGGAGAGCTAGTACCACAAACACCTACTGTTTTGTAACATTGACTATTTGTTGTTTTTTATTTACACACAACATTAAGCATGCTTGTTATATATATATATTTGTAAGAATGAAGGTGAAAAAACACATGTTTGGTACAAGGGAGGGATGGCAGCGCTGGAGATGGTGACCAATGGGGCCAGAGGTGGAAGGGGACAAGCCGGAGGTGGTGGTTGGCAGCCAAAAGTAGTGGCCGGTGACTTGAGTGGTGGCCGGATGGGTCGCCAGCAGTATTGATAGGCTGTGGGTGGTGGCAGGAGGAGGTGGGGAAGGGAGGAAGGAATGAAACCTTGTTTCAAAACAAATAAAAATAACTTTTTTATGTTTATAGAATTTAGTAACTTTTTGTAAACTAATTGAATTTTTTTTTTCTTTTTTTTTTTTTTAAACAAAAACAAATGGAAAACAAGTTTTTATTTCCAATTTTCAATTTTTTTGCAAATATAAGCAGAAAATTGTAAACATAAAGGTCATCAACCAGATTAACATTTTTCTTATGCTTTCTCTAGCTGCAAGTGGTTGATTTACATAACCTCTAAGCATCACATGTGCAACCAGACTAAGAGGTTCATGCATCCAACAATAGAACAATATATCAGTGACACTGACTCATCTGATGCCAATGAAGCTACAAGATTTTCCCGAGTCACTTCGAGATGGTAACATAGGCACTTTATAGGTGATCTCAAGTTGAGGATAGCTGACACAAAAACCACATCCCCAACGAGTACCTAGCACTTCAATATAGATTAAAAGAGAGTGAAAATAAAACAAACCTTGGCATAGTACAGCAATATTTTTGTTCAGTTTCGTAATAAGATCAGGATTTTCCTCCAGAACATCAATAGCAGTAATAGCAGCAGCTGGAAGATACGGAGGCAAGGAAGCAGAGAAGACATAACCAGAACTACTGAGACGCTGCAAACATGTAACATTTCATCAACAATTAAGAATAGAAAACTAGGAAAAAAGAGCATTAATATTAATCAGTAAATAAACAACTACATAGACAAGGAATTCTGATTATAAAAAATAAAAAAAATTCTTCCAAACAAGGTTCCCTTTTTCAAGTGGTGGTAATTTCATACTTGATGAGCAGTGACTCTAACGCTTCCTACACAGAATCCTCCTTCCGTGGCCAATGAATGTCCCATGGAAGCAGTTATGATATCTACCTTCTCAATCTACACAACCAAGTACCAACACCATCATAAAACCACAAATTGAGAATTAATGAACTGACTAAATCTAAAATATCTTCAAAACATACCGGAACCCCATATTGCTTAGTGATACCTCTTCCGAAACTACCAAGCACACCAAAAGAGTTGCTCTCATCCAATAAGACACGGAAACGATATTTCTCCTTCAGTCGGATGATCTCATCTAATGGAGCAATTTGACCTGAATTCTGCAAATTGAAGAAATCTGTCAAAACATTAAAATTTCCCCATCCTGCACGGGAAACAGAAATGCAGGGTATACATGATAATATGGTATTAGTAAGTAAGCAAACTGCTAATTGTCAATACTAGTCTGATGAAAGCTACAAGATATGTTATCAACATAGTAAAATTAAAGCATAATTTCCAAAAGATACCTGGTACACAGCTTCAACCACAATATAGCGCCTTAGCTTCTTGGCTCGCTTATTTTCTACAGTAACTTTCTCAAGAGTACTTTGTAGAGACTCCATGTCATTGTGCTTGAAATACACAATTGTACTTCTGGAAAGATAAAGGCCATTTTGTATTCCCCAGTGGACACCCTCATCCCTAAAAAATCCCCACCCCCAGCCCAAATAAATAAATCAATAAGAAAATCTCTAAAATAGAGAAAAAAAATTAACCTCATATACATGGCAGATTGCAAAAGCCAAACCAATGCTAATTTTAAGGGACCCAAATAAATGTGCCAATAACTACTTATATTACCATGTATATGCATAAATGTTTCCAAAATACAAATTAATTGAGGTTCTCAAAGCACTAAACAACAAAAAGAGAAAGCAAATTGCCCATTGATCGTGATTGATCCAATATGGCACAACCATATAAACCATTGATCAGCATCTTTATTATAGCCGAATGGCATATTATAAGCTCATGATATAAAAAATCCGCAGCTTAATATAAACTCAAATGATTATATTTACATCAACAGAACACAGTCAGCTAATATGCAGTCTTAGCCCTCTTCGCTCTTTTCACAATCACATTACACTAGGTAAATTTAGTCAAGAAAAGATATAAAAGCAATAACATATCATTATGTTTTCATACAACAATATTGGCACTTTCAACGGCTAACTAAATCAAATATAGTCAACCATGGAACAATACTTGTCATGCATTCTTCAATAGTAACCTTTGTAGGAAAGTCCTTGTAGCCTTAACGCTGTGTTTGGTTAAGGGATTTGAAAAGGGAAAGGAAAAAAGTGTGTAAAACTAGGTGAAATGTAGGTATATTTTTTTCACATTTCACCTACCTTTTCCATTTTCCTTTCCCTTTCCAAATCCCTCCTTAAATCCCCCAACGAAACACAGCCTAAAAGATTTATGCCATACCAAATGTAAATCAATAATTAAACAGTAAAGATAATACTCACGCAACAATAATATCCCCCTTCTTAGAAAAAGCTGGAATTGCACTGAACATGGTAGAAAGTCCATAAGGATATAATATGCAATCAGGAGTTCCCAAAAACTTAGCGATTCTGGCTTCACAATCAAGGTGGACATCTATGCAAAATAACATAGTTAGAATGGTAATCATTTTCATGCACAAGACAAGGAGATAATTCAATTTAGTTAATACACTAAGCTACACAATTACGAGTTAATATCAGTTTATACCAACTGTTCCATAAAATCCACGAGGACCACAAGAGCCAACACCATATTTCTCCAGTGCAGAAGTACATGACTCCTGTTATACAAAACTGCTGTAAGTTGACACGGAAATCAGACTAAGATGATAAAGGGAAAATTACGAATAGGAAGAATAGGTTCTCACAATTAACTTCTCATGTCCAACAAATCCAAGGTAATTTGCTGAAGCAAAGTTCACAACTTCCTTGCCATTGATTATTGTATGTGGCCCTGCAGCACTGTGTAACATAAATCCATGAGCAAGAATGTCTTTGCTATAGTGACAAATCTCTTTGATCCATGTTTAAGAATTTCAATATTTACTGGATCTTAAAGTATACGTGGTGATTAAAAGAGAAGATTTTACCCACACTCAAAATAATGAACACCTACATAACAGTGGCTAACCAACATAACTGGGGAAAAACTTAAAAAAGGAAAAGAAGAAAGACAAAAACTCAAGGCAACATATAATAATTCTTGCAAAATAAAAATTATGAAAGGGTTGGACAGTGCATGAAAAAGAAATAAGTGTAGTACCAAGCAAGAAACACATTTACATAAAGTGTGGAGCCGCACACAAGCCAATTTTGGTTTAGATATAAATCTAAAATTAGAAAACACAACATTTTACAAGCATAACTTCGAGAACATTTCAAGAGAATTCAGAGGTTAGGGAAACAATAAAATAAAGACAAACCAAAGCTAATTTTACCTTTCCAATACTGGAGGCTCATATCACATCTCTTCTGTAATTGGAGGTATAAGAGATTCTGGAACCCATTCATCACATAGCTCATCTATTTCCTAGAAAAACCAAGCAAACACTTGAAAAATATTAGGTTGTCAAATTGTTTATGGTACAAGAGCTACTATCTTGACACAACGGCACATAAAAGACTCACAATAGTTGTTTGAGCCCTTCAGTCTTAGTTTTACAACCATTCATGTATACATCTTTTTAGCTTCATTTACCTCCTTGCCTTTAGAAGTCAGCAAGTTCTGCTAAACTTCAGCTCAGTATGTATTTTTAATAATTTATGAATATAACTCCACCATTATTAACACTCTCAAATCCAAGGCAGAGTTGTTCTGTAATTTTCAAATTGGACAAACCCTATGTGAATGGATCAATAATTATCAATTTATCATCATACTTGCATATGCAAGCAAGTAAACCTCGAACAGCTGAAGATCTATCTATATATGCCTTCCAAAGGCACCTCAATTGAGAACATCCAGTTTTCTTTCTATTCTGAGGTGGAAATAACAGGTCCTACATTTTGTGTCTGCATATACAGTGTGTTACTTGGTGTTGGTGGTGGTTTTTATTTTCCTTTTATGATCTTTCCATTACTGTGGACTATTAGTGTGATTTACTGTGGAAACAATTGCAGCACATGAAGGGATGAAATAAAATGCATATATTAAATGAACACCTGTTTGCTAGTTTTGCTCTTGACTTTGGCTTTTTACACAAAAAGAATAAGAGATGTAAGAGACATATTATATATACCTTGAGAATAAGAATTTTCATTAGATTTATCTGGCCCAAAAGTGTAATCAATTGAAATCCAAAGGATAGGGAAGAAAGAGTATGGGTGTACCAACAATGTACAGTTGAACTAATAAATATTAGTACTATAGAGATCGTGACCTGGCACGATAACTAGTAACCTTGTGGCACGGGTTCAAGTCATGTGAATTGGTCCCTCCATCCAAAACGTGGAGGTAACACTACTACATACTAACTTTTCCAAGCCGTGTTGTAAGCAAGAGCCTTCGGTACTGGGTACAACCTTCAGCACTAAAGTATGTGGTTGGTAACAAACTGTTGTTATAAAAATCAACTAAGCCCTCAATAATTTTTCATGTCCACACTTTAAACCATAAGTTTCTACCTTCTTTCCCATTTTCACTGACTGAGAGACATCATTAGTGTCAGAAATCCAAAAAAAAAAAAGAAAAAGAAAAAAGAAAAACAATAATGAACGAAATATGTTTATCATAGAAAAAAGTCCATGCAAAGATTGAGATGTAACAGATTTTTTCATTTTAAATGCAACAGAAATAAAAAGAGAAGAAATTGTAGAATTGTTAATCAATACAAGAAGACCACAAAACCTATTCAAGAAGACAGCAAGTTTATACGGAACATAAAGGAATTGATAGTACCTTCTTTGTAAGGGGTCGTTTAGGGGGCTTGTAACTTTTCTGGGAAAGTAAAAACAAAATAACAACTACAAGAAGGCCCTCCACAAATAGATGCCCTTCAACCCAAAAAAAAAAAAAATTTACTTTTCGGATCAAAATACCACTAAATTAAGGACAAAAATGATTTCAGTTTAAACAAATGATAGCCTACCATGAATGTGTACTCCGAAAACAAAAGCTCGAGCAAAAGGAACCTCAAATGCGAATGTCACCCAATCCAAAGTAGTGTTGACTATATCCATAACAGCTGATGCCATTGTATTCAATGCCTCAACTATAAAACATGCAAGGCTTCAACCAAAAATACACAAATAGAATTGAGTTGAAATTTAGGGTTGGTTTGGCATACACTATATAATCCATCTTTTTATCTTTTTATTTTTTTTCCATCACATCACCTCTCTACTTTTCTGCACATCTTTTCGTAAAAAGATAAAAAGTGCACTTTTTTAGGACATCCCAAACCAACCCTTAAAGAAAAAAAATTATGAATAATTTCTTTTGGTTTAATGTAGTTCAACTTGTGAAAAAAATGAATAAATGACCCAATCGACAAACTTTTGTGTCAGAAAAGTAAACAAAACAAAAAATAATTAGTGCAAGAAAGAATGATTTCAAAACAAGATTAAATACACCCACGAAACAGATGCATACTAGCCAAAAAAAGCCAACGAAAAAATCAGCATAGGTGACAAAAATGCAAAGACGCAAAGACAAAAATGCACCACAAACTAAGTACTGCCACAAAAAAAGCAGGACACCAGCAAGGCTGCAGGTGTCGCCACACTTATGTTACCTGGAATGTGGAGCCGGAGTTAGAGGTAGAACACACACACACATACACACACACACAGCAACCAAGCATATATGATTTTGGCGGGAGACTTTTGCCTACCATATAATGCACAACATGTGGAAAGCAAATATGAAACAAGGAAAACGCATCTCATGTTATAGCATTTGTCTCACGTTATAGCACCTGTTGGAGGCACAAAACCCATGCTTGGCTAGCAAAAATTTCTAAAATACATTTTTCCTCTTGTGTTGGCGTTGCTTAGACCAACATTACTAGGCATTTTGTCTAGCAAAAGTACACAAAAAGTAAGCTGTGTATTTTGCCTAGCCACATTATATTTATGTCTGTTGTGTATTCCAACAAGGCTATCTATTTTAGCTAGTCATACAAACTAACTTTATTGATTTTCAACCAAAAAAAAAAAAAAAAAAATCTTATATACGCAAAATAAAAATGATACCTTTTGAAAATATAAGAGCACATGCAAACTCACAAATTAACCTCAGCAAAACTGTCTAAATTAGACCATATTCATATCAATAGATACGACTTAGGTAGTGATTGGCTCCTGGGGATGAAGTGGAATGGAATGGAATAATTATTTCATCAAAATGTTTATTTCATGTTTGGTTGAGAATAAACATTGCAAACAAATTAAAACAAAAACATGCATATGGAATCATCATTCATCATGGTAAAGATCATCCCATGGAGTTTCAGGAATGACCATTCCATTTCATTCAATTCTATCTCATTCCAGTGAACCAAATATAGCATTAGTTCCCTTGAGATTCAAGATCAGAGTAAACCATCAGATTGGTAATGGAATCAGCCTAATTGAAGCCTTCTTGAGCATACCACCAAATTAAACTACATAAACCAAAAAAGAAGATAAAAAATATGAAATTGACAACAGAAATCTGAAGCAGTCTATAAACTATTTCACAAGACTAAAAATTGAATCTTTGACATGCACTTGATCGATGATCATCATTTCACTCATGATATTCATATTCAAGCCCAGATTGGTATTGGGTTTCTCTGCAATAATTTTGTTGAAATGAAATCCCAAACAGAACATAAAATATAATCAAAAAAAATAAAATAAAATACAACCGTAATAGAAATTATTCAAGAATTACAATGTTTAGAGAAGATTGAGAAACTTGAATCAGAACGAGTAAGAACAGATTGTGTGAGATCAGGGGAAAAAAACCACAAAAAAACTGATATATGATGATTATTATGATCGTCTGAGATGGAATTACCTCAGGGGCAAAGATCAGACCAATAAGCCTCGTAAAAACTAGGATTCGATCAGAACAAGAAAGGGATGAGGAGGACAGGATTTGAAACCTGTTCGAACCCAAATTCACTAATCCAAACGCGGCCTGGAGGCTAGAGTACCCAAGAAGAGAATGGAGTGGAATGGACAACGAACGGGGGCCAGATCGGCGGCTTTTGGAACCGTTTTAAAAAAGAACGAGCTCGTGTATTTTGGGAAAACCGCGGTTCAACCGGTAAACCAAAAGAACCGGTTCAGCTAACTCTGCCGGTTCGGAGCAACGTGTAAAAATTTTCAAATTAAGGCAAAGTTTCAGTTTCACATTCCAGTCGCCTCTCTCTGTCTCTCTCTCTCGGTCCTGCGATTCAGCTCACGGTACTCACTCTCTTCCTCATATCCCCTCTAATTTTTTACTATTTATTTGTTAATTTTAATCGATAGATTCAGATTTTAAAAATCCTTGTTTTTATTTCATTGAATTAGATATCTTTCCTTCAATTAGTAAATTAGTCATGCAATCAACCTCTATGTATTATTCATTACCCTCATTATGAATGTACACATATAATTACAAACAGCAATGAGTTATCTAAGTAAGATCAACTCCATTGTTACATGGATTTGCCAAACTATTTATTGACTTGATACAGTACAAAAAGGCCACTTTTTTATTTTATTTTATTTTTTATTCCACTCAAAATGGTTCTCATGTTATTTTGGCACGCCTAATTCTATCAATTTTGCTACCGTTTGATCTATTTTTCCAAAAAAAAAAAAAAGAGCATATGGTGGTCATAATTGGTGTGGAAATCTTGTGCCTTTTGACAAATTTTGGCTGAAGATTTGGGACACCATTGGAAGGCATTTTTTATTATAACTAAATGGCTTTGATTTGAGGATTTGACAAACTATTAGAGTTACTCTAACCAAATAATCTCATTTGATAATAAAGTTCAAGAGTGTTCTTGTCTTTTGGGTTTAGTGGCTGGTGTTGTAGGGATTTCTTTGTTTATGTTGTGCTCTGTTTAAGGCCAGAGAATAGGGGACCAACTTTGTGTGCTGGTGCTATTTAAGTTTTTTTTAAATTATTATTATTATTATTATTATTATTATTATTTTTGGGATATATATATTCAATTTAATGATTATATTTTTATTTCTATATAATTTTCAGTAGATGTAATTATGACGTTACAGTTTTATCTGATTATCCCAATTAGGGCTGTTCAAAAAATTCGTTCGATCCGGTAATCCGGACCGAATCAAACCGAATCATATGGTTTGGTTCGGTTTCGGATTAAGAAATATGAGAACCGTAAAAACGGTTCGGTTAATGGATTTTATGAAAAAACCGCAGTTCGAACCGAACCGAACCGAACCGAATTTTAAAACATATATATATATAATATCAAATTTTATTTTTATTAATTGGTTTTTTATAATTTTAATGATATTAGGATGATATAGATATGTAATATTAAGTAATGCCTTAATATTATTAATTTTTATCATGAGTTAAATGTAATTAGTTTGAGTAATTATTTTGCTAATATTAATAATTTATTTTTGTAAATAGAAATTTTTGAAACTGTAAACCAAACCGAAACCGAACCGTTTTTTCGGTTTGGTTCTGGTCCGGTTTTACAAGTGTAACGGTCTGGTCTGGTTCTCAGAATCACAGAACCGTTAGGATCGGTTCGGTTCTTGGATTTTCTCAGAACCGAACCAATCCGGACCGTGTACACCCCTAATCCCAATGATTCAATTAGTGAATCGTGAATTGTAAAGTAATCAAAGTGAAGCTCAGCAGATATTAGTATGTATCAGCAGGTTGTGTCTGAGGATTCTAAAGAAGTTGAAATTTTTTATTCAGTCATGTTACTGTTGTTTGTTAAAATGCAAGAATCTTTGGCAAGGATGATAAGAGACTTTACGCTGGTGATTTCTTAGATGGAGAGAGATAATGTTTGTGTGAGAGGCTAATTATTCAGATTCTATTTTGGAAAATGGAAAGCTTATGTGTTTGCCAGGAAAATGGAACAAATATTGTGTTCTAGAAGAAATAATGTTGGTTGGGAAGAGAGAATAATATAGTAAAACTTAATTTTGGCAATATGAAAGCATAACTGAGGAGTATTAGGTCTGCAAACTAAAACTTCCATATTTTGCTTGTAGAAATGATGGAGAGAGAAGATGACAAAGTTCTTCCAATTTTTCATTATCTTCTTCATTAAAACATGCCATGGAATCTGACATACTTTTTATATTTAACCAGATTTGGGAAAAGAAGGGGAAAAAAATAAAAACTTGAAAAAGGAAACATTGAACCCTAATATGATACTTTGATTTAACATTGCTTAATGTGGAAAAAAAGTCATAATTTTGGAAAACGAAAATTTGTATGAGACCATTGAGAAGCCTTTGTTAACAATATCCAGTTATAATTTTCTTTCTTTTAGACAACAGAGCTGCTTTAAACTTCACATCTGCATCCTGTAATTATTTTTTTGGTTTTTTTTTTCCCCAATCCTGTAAATTATGAGTTGCTGCTACTATGCAATTTTGAGAAAAGAAGATGATGGAGAATGAGGCAAACCTTTGTATCAGCAAGACAACTCGTTTGCCACGGAAACGTTTTTATCGGGCACGAGCTCACAGCAATCCGCTAAGTGATTCCCACTTCCCTGTGCCTATCTCCCCTTGCCATGTTGACTATTTCCTTCATTTCGCTCAACTGTTTCCATCATCTGATCAATTTGACAATTCCAAGAAGATCCAATTTGCAGATATCGGGTGTGGTTTTGGAGGACTCCTAATAAGTCTTTCAACCCTATTCCCTAACACCCTGATGATCGGGATGGAGCTGAGGGACAAAGTGACGGATTATGTCAAGGAACGGGTTTTAGCTTTGAGGGTAGCACATCCTGGTCAGTACCAGAATGTATCAATGGTTAGAACTAATTCCATGAAATACATTCCGAATTACTTTGAGAAAGGACAGTTATCGAAGATGTTTTTCCTGTTCCCTGATCCTCACTTTAAAGAGAAGAATCATCGGCGTCGTGTGATCAGCCCACACTTGCTAGATGAATATGCTTATGTTCTTGGAGTTGGCGGGATTATATATACGATTACGGATGTGGAAGAACTTGGGGAGTGGATGAAGGCCTGTTTGGAGGGACACCCTATGTTTGAAGCTCTTATAGATGAAGAACTTGAAGCTGATCCAGTTGTGAAGCTCTTGAGTGGTGCCACTAAGGAAGGACAGAAGGTTGCACGAAATGGGGGATAAACTTTCCAAGCAGTTTTTAGACGCATCATGTTGTCTGTTTGATCTGAGTAGCGCCATACAAACAAAATAAAAACATACAGAATCTTCGTCTAGAATGATGTAGCAGCTTTAGGTCCTCTCATTTTAAAATCGAAAAAGCCCATCAGAATAGCTTCTATTTCTAAGAATGCCCTTGCCACATCAATTTTTAGATTAATTCTGTATAACAGTTTTGTTTGTAGATCATTTTCCCTTTGATTTTGATAGATAAAAGTTGGGAACTATTATGTACAATGCTCTTCAATTTTGACAGTTCAAGCCAATTTTGTAGCATGGTATGGTCTAAATCAATTTTCATGTTGATCTTCTAGTCTCTTGAAACTTTAATTTGAGTAGCTTGTTTGGTTCCAGTTTTCAGAAAACAGTTTTTAGAAAATTCTACTTTTTTATTTTTCGTATTTTAATGTTTTTAATGAATTTTTTTAATATTTTAAGCATTTTTTATAAAATTTTTAGACACACCTAACGTAAATACACTTAAAAAGTATAATATTTGTAAAAAAAAATCTTTAAAAAATACACTAAATATCAAAAAATACAAAAAAAAAAAAATACAAAATTCAATACATTTTCATATTTTTGTGTATTTATTAATTTTTTAAAATATTTTTTCACAAATATTTTACTATTTTAGATACATCTAAGTAAGGTGCATCTAAAAAAATAAAAAAACTACTTAAAATTTAAAAAATATTCACTAAAAACAAAAAAACACGAAAAACAAGAAAACTCAATTTTCAGAAAACTGAAACCAAACACACTGATACTATTTTTTATGCAACCTTTTTTTTAAAATTTAAATTAACTTTTTGGTAAAGTAATCTTGATGTAGGACAAGATTTTAAGAATTTTTATATTTTTCATTTTAATATTTTTGATATATTATTTCTTAATTTTATTATTTTGGAATTAGATTTTGACTAGGATTTTAAATAATTTAGAATTTTAGTTTCCTATTTTCTTAGGTATCCTAATTTGTGTTGTTTTAAATTTCTTAGTTTATTTTAGAATTACTTTTCCTGCAAGTATTAAGTTTAGTTTATTATAAATAAGCCTACAAGCATATGTAATGGAGGGTATTCAATCAATAATATTTTAAAGAGTGTTTTTTTTTTTTCTTTTTTCTTTATTGTGGATTTAAGGTTCTATTTTTCTTGTGAATTTAAGAGCCCCTTTCGTCTACTAGAACGATATTTAGTCCTTATGTATTCCGCTGCGTCAATAACATTCACATGCATTCTTGAATTGGATACATATTCATCTTCATAAATATATATTTGAAGTAGATGTGATTAGAATAGAAGATGTACATGTAATTTTTTCAATTTTCTTGTTATCAAAAAAATTAATTTTTGAAATTTTTAACAAATACTTCAAGGAAATGATGACTTTTAAAAGTAAACCTAAAAATATGAAAATCTGCTAGCTGTGACAAATAATACTTTAACGAAAAAATCTTCTTTTGATTTTTCATTCAAGTACTTGGTGAAAATGAAGATCTTAACATAAACACTTGAATAGATTTGCAAATTTAAAACCTGCACTTCAAATGAGGACGACCATTGCAAGTACAGTAGTACTTCTAAAGAAAATTCTTATTTTTATTTTCATTGATGGCATGATATTAAAAAGGAAAAATAAAATTATATATATATAATCTAATGTGAATTGACTTGCAAATTTGAAACCTGCACTGCAAATGAAGATGACCATTACAAGTAGAGCAGTACTTCCAAGGAAAATAATTCTTTTGCATTTTCATTGATGGCATGATATTAAAAAGGAAGATATATATATATATATATAATATCTAACGTGCATAGACTGGGTTAGGAGATGCTGCTGTGAGCTAATGCCGCACCGTTTTGCTCCATTTTACTGTTTTTTATTCTTTTTTTTTTGGTCCCATAGAAAATAGTTTGAATAATGTTCCACTTAATTTTTTTTTATCATGAAATATAATAACAATATATGAATGACATGATCTATTAAATTATTTATGTGTAATTTAATAATCTTAATCCTATTGTGTTATAAAAGTGTAATTAAAATAAATATATAATAATTTTATATGATATTAAATTATAACATAGTAAAATCAACACTTAATTTGACATTAATAATAATAGTTAAATTGGGCAGAAAAATAGTAACATACAATTCAAAGTGATTCTAATTATTTTTTTTTTATTCCGTTGGAAATCAAAAAAAAAAGTTATAAAAAAATTTATTTAAAAAAATTAAATATAAGTATGCTATGGTTAGATTAATAAAAAATAGATAAATTAATTATGTTGAGTATTAATTTTTCTTTAATACATATTTGAAAATTGTTTATACATTTTACATATAATTATATATATGTATATAAATTTTAAATTAAATATAATTTTTTTCATAATAAACAACTTCATATTAAATAGGAAATTCAATATAAATTAATAATAAAATATAAATAAGATAGACAAAAAAAATAAGAAATATAATTAATTTTAATATAAAAATCGAATGCTTGAATAAAAGTGAAAAAAGTAGAAGAAAATTAATTCGTAAAGTATTTTGTAGTACATATAATTATTTTAAATTTTATTTATGGGTAATTTAGATTAAGTAAAAAATAAATAAATATTATATTTTAGAAATAATTAAATATAAGGTATGTTGCGTGGCAATTTTTTTTAAAAAAAAAAAAAAATCAATAAGATAGGGAAAAAATAAAAAATATATATAAAAAAATTAATTTAATCCATGCGATACACATAATTAATTACATTTTGTCTTATTTATTTGTATATCGAGATAATTTTTTTAAAATATCATAATAATTAAATTATAATTATATATATGAAAAATAAGTATTCCTCAAATAGATTCCATATAAAATTGGTTATTACAATTGAAATTGAGTTTGTGTAGAATTTTATATGTAAATAAAAAAAGGCATGCTGATGTAGATTTTTTAAAATAAAGTAAGCCTTTAGAATGTGTCACCTAAGTAAGAAAAAAATACTATTTATACTTTACACATTAGCTAATTGTGTAAATTCGTAATAGAATCCTAACAAAAAAAAAGTTAACTATAATAAGATAATACTTTGAAATGATTAACCATTGAGTTTTAAAGTTGAAGGGAATAAAATGCAAATGAATTATAATTTAACTATTGAATTTTAAAATTTATGGGAATAAATTTATCGAACATATATATATTTTTCAAACAAATATAATGCATAAATGTGTGCTTATTATATTTAATTTATTGGGTAAATTATAAATTCACCCCTTGATATTTGATTAAAATACGAATCGCCTCCTGTGATTTTGGAAATTACATTACACCCCTTGAGATTTCTAATTTCATAACAAAAGGCCCCTTTTATTAATAAATTATCAAGTCAATTAACAATTTTTAATGACGTTAAAAATATGTTTCAATTAATAATTTAGGTAATTTTATTATTGTATAGGAGAACAATTATGAATTTCATTTTTTTAGTTAATTCTATTAAATAAAAAATACTAACAAGGAAGTATTTGTAATTTTTCAAACCACAGGGGACAATCTATATTTGAAACAAATTTCAAGGGGTGTATTTGTAATTTATCCTAATTTATTCAATTATTTTTATTTTATTGCATCCAATGATAAAATTAAGTGGAACATTATTCAAACTATTTGTGATTTGAGAAAACAACAAGACAAACCAAAGAAAGAAAGAAAAAAAAAAGGAAAAAAAAAAGCAAAACGAAGCAAAACTTTGCCGCATTAGCTCGTGGCAGTTGTTGCTGTGCTGTAAGCACAGTAGCATCTCCCAACCCGAATAGACTTACGAATTTGAAACCTGCGCCTCAAATGAAGATGACCATTACAAGTAAAGCAACATTTCCAAGGAAAATTCTTCTTTTCATTTTCATTGATGGCATGGTATTAAAAAGGAATTTTTATTTATTTATTTATATATATATAATCTAATGTGAATAGACTTGCAACCTGCACCTCAAATGAAGATAACCATTGCAAGTAGAGCAGTACTTGCAAGGAAAATTCTTCTTTTCATTTTCATTGATGGTGATATTAAAAAGGAAAAAAAATAATTATATATATTGTTGGTGATAATTACAAATAAAATACTAGAAAATACAAATAATAAAAATTACAATAACGATTGTAAGGGCTGAGACGCGGGAAATTCGCTCTCTTTAAGGAGATTCAAGCCCTCTGCGGTTAGGCAAAGTCTCATATCGGTACAGCAGAAAAAACCTTGACTTGTTCCCCCAAGATACAACAACCCGACTAAGTCGTATGGTTAACCAATACTGCACAATTGGTTGAACCCAAAGCTTTACACATACACCCTTTTTTATTTGCCTGATAATCTTACAAATAAGAAACTTGAGCTACCAATAAGAGAGGTGAAAGGCTCAATTTATGGGAGAGGAAACTTGGTGGGCAAGTGTCTGGGAGAAGAGGAAACTTAGTGGACAAGATTCTTGGAGGAGAAAAAGACTTGACTTGGTGGGCAAGACTTGGAAGACTTGGAGAAGAAGACTTGACTTAAAGGATTCTTGGAGGAAAAGTATGGGAAGTTGCTTGGAGGATTCTTGGTCACCAAGAAAAAGATTAACTTGGAGGAAAAGAAAACAAATCAAACCAATAACACATTATAATATTAAAATATCTGTTAACATTCCCCCCACCTATTTTAATATTATAGGTAACAAAAAAGCTGAGATTATTAGGCAAATAAGGATATTATGCATCATGGTAGGTGTGCTCTGCATTGAACCTCCATTAATGAAACAATAATATCTACTCCAGAGCCAATAATATGCTCAACTTTGAACTATGACTACTTAAGGGAAATAAATAATTATTGCACACACATACTATTCCAGGTGTTCACATAAGTTTTAAGAGCCAGCACATTACGGCCTTGTGCGATCCAAAGATTCATGAGTGTGTTTGAGAATTAGCCCAAATCTCATAGGTAGTGTGTCACGACCCAAACCCGCCCCTGTAGGTTTAGCATCGTAACCGGCCAGTAATCCATGGATTACCAAAAGCCTCTGAATACTTTAACAAATAATAAGGGGCTGCGGAAGCAATATATAATATAAACAAGGTCCAATGAGTTGTGATGACGTACATGGAACAAAACATTTCAAAAACTTATTTATATACATGACATGCTAGTGAAAACATACCAATATCTACAAAGTGTACATCCCAAGATCTGACTTTACAAAACATTTACAAGACTAGCATGAACACAAAATAGCCATAGGACTTGACTTCAAGTGGAACCTCCTCGGGAGGCACAAGGGTTGGCAGACAAAAACCATGGCATAGGCCGTCAACTCTGGGCCTGGTCACCCGCTTGCTTACCTACATACATAATATAAACAGTGAGCTAAAGCCCAGTGAATAATAACAGAGTAAAGGGGTTTAATGAATGATGTCCATTACAGAGTTAGAAATCAGATTCATATCAAAACAGATTCATATACTTGTTCATAATCATTTCCATATTCAGGTTTGTAACATAATCATACGTGGTACATCTAATAGCGTTCACAAATCTGATGACCCATAAAGGGACCTGATGACCCATAAAGGGACTGCCTTGAAGGTTTTCTGATGACTCATGTGCACAGAGACGTTCTGATGACCCATAAAGGGACCTGATGACCCATAAAGGGACGCATATCATGTAATGCTAAGGATGCCACGGTTAACTTTCAGAACCTTAGACAATCATTCATTCGTTTCCAACATATCATAGCATTTCAAAGAATCAATCATTTTGTATCATAATATTCCGAAAATACATAACATTGAACATAACTTTACAAAGTTACTACTCACTGATGATTGATAGCTCTAACTAGATGGTAAGGCGGCACTCCACTTGTTTCGAGGTGTGTGACCTACATGAACACACAAACAACACACACACTTGAACATCCTTTCGAATTCCACACAACTTGTTTCGTTTGCCCTTGATGTGTTTCTACCCTTTTATTTCCATTAAAGAGACTTAAACATGGCCTAGGAATGCCTATGATGGAATGAGGACACAAGAATGCCTTTAAAACTCTTTTCAAAATTTTTCAGAGAACATGGGTCCCGCTCGAGCGTAGGTTTACCCGCTCGAGTGTACAGGCAAACAAAATACTCCGCTCGAGCGCAATATACCCCACTCGAGCGGACTGTAAAACATGCCAAAAGTACTGGATGCATGAAAAATACGCCCGATAGGCGCTCGATACCCGCTCGAGCGTCTGACTCAGATACCCACTCGAGCATTCATTTCCCCGCTCGAACGGACTGTAAAACACATGAAAGTACTGGATGCACGAATTTTCCGCTCGAGCGGCACATCCCCTGCTCGAGCGTGAGTTCAAAATCTGGAATTTCCAAACTTGAACCTCAAGTTCAAAATCAAGTTTAAATGTATCAAATTCGATCCTTTTGGGCTAATTTTCTGGAAAACACTTTTAAACTCATAGAATAACATGTTTTGAAGATCAATTTGAGAAATCAAAGCCCAAAGGTAGTTCAATTAAATATAATTTCAACGATACTTTAAAGAACATGATGTGTATGAAACATGCAAGTGTTTATTTGAAATCTAATGCTCTACAATA
Source organism: Camellia granthamiana (assembly GCA_036172215.1). Classification (NCBI taxonomy): domain Eukaryota; kingdom Viridiplantae; phylum Streptophyta; class Magnoliopsida; order Ericales; family Theaceae; genus Camellia; species Camellia granthamiana. Next base: position 368,498 of record JAXFYN010000143.1, read on the forward strand.
TGTTCAAATGCAAGATTAAACTCCAATTCATGATGAACTCGTGGACTATTACTTGAATATGGCCCTGCATGCAAAGAATTCTCATGAAAACACTTCCAAATGCTATGTTATGAACATGCATGCATGAATCTCTACCCAAATCAACATTATAAACCAATTTCTAGCTCTAGTCACCAATCTATCATGAACCAAGTATGAAGTGACTTAAATTCATAACTAAAAAGATGAATTCCCTTACCTTAAGCCTTGAATGCAAGATGTACAAGTTCAAATATGCAAGACTCCTTCAATCCTCTTAAATTCCAAGCAATTCTTTGAAGACCACAAGATTTCTCCTATTCCTCTCTCTCTAGTCGGTTAGGACAACAAAAATGAGCTGAGGAAATGTGTTTGAATAGGGTGTGCTAAGGCTTCAACATGTTTAGACAAAGTGGCCCACTATCTTGGCAAAATTGTAATTAAGACCAACTATGTAATTTTAGCTCATTTGATCTAATTTAATAATACCCAAACACATTTCAATTAAACATGCCGTAAAATCATATATATTCCGACGATCATAAAACATTAATCAATTTTTGGTTCGGCCGCCGATAAGGCCTTCAATTCTCAATTTAAAACATGAAACGCAAATAGATAATTTTACACTGAATAGATAAAAACACAAAAATGATGCAATACATATACAAATTAAATTCCAAATTTCTTCTAAATCACTATTAGGCATACTTAATCATGACTTAACGTTAATTAGGGGTCGGGGTTATTACAGTCTTCCCTCCTTAAAAGAGTTTGGTCCCCAAACTCGAATTACCTTCATTCTGGAAGAACATCGGGTTCAATGGAAATAATTCCGGATATCTTTTCATCATATCTTCCTCCGTTTCCCAAGTTGCATAGGTTCCTTCGTGGTTTTGCCAATCAACTTTTACCATCGGTATTTCTTTGTTTCTCAATTTCTTGATCCTGCGGTTCACAACTTGAATGGGTCTTTCCTCGTAGGTGTAATCATTCTTCAACAGCACGTGTGTCGGTTCAATGACGTGGAGTGGATCTCTCAAATATTTCCGAAGCATCGATACATGAAAGACGTTATGCATATGTTCCATTACTGGAGGTAAGGCTATCCGATACGACACCGGATTGATCTTTTCGAGAACCTCGTAAGGTCCAACATACCTTGGCGCCAGTTTTCCTTTCACACTGAACCGAGTTTGACCCTTCATCGGTGTCACCTTGATGAACACGTGGTCCCCAACTTCGTATTCCCTATCTCTCCTGCGGACATCAGCATAGCTTTTCTGCCGACTCTACGCAGTTTTCAGACGCTGCTGTATCAATTTCACTTTCTCGGTTGTTTCTTGCACAAGTTCTGGCCCCAACAAAGGTCTGTCACCTACTTTAGCCTAACATATCGGAGAACGGCACTTCCTTCCATACAAGGCCTCATAAGGCGCCATTTCAATACTTGAATGGTAGCTGTTGTTGTACACAAATTCGGCCAATGGCAAGTAAGTCTCCCAATTCCCTTGAAAGTCTAACACATACATTCTGAGCATATCTTCTAAAGTTTGGTTGGTTCGTTCGTTCAGTTTGGCCATCCGTCTGTAGGTGGTAGGCACTACTCAATCTCAATTCGGTCCCTAAAGCCTGTTGCAAACTCTGCCAAAATCTTGATACAAACTTTGAGTCTCTATCAGACACTATAGATATTGGCACTCCATGCAATCTCACAACTTCAGTCATATAGATATTGGCCAATTTATCAGCGTTATAAATGGTTTTGACAGGTAGAAAATGGGCAGACTTAGTCAAACGATCTACAATAACCCAGATAAAGTCCATACCTCGAGAAGAACGAGGCAATCCCACAATGAAGTCCATGGTAATGTGTTCCCATTTCCATTCCGGTATTGGGAGTGGTTGTAGCAAACCAGCGGGTTGTTGATGTTCAGCTTTTACCTGTTGGCACCGTAGATATCTAGCTACAAAGTCTGTAATACTCTTTTTCATCCCAGGCCACCAAAAATTCTGTTTCAAATTGTGATACATTTTCGTGTTCCCCGGATGCATGGCAAATTTACTATTGTGAGCTTCGGTCATAACATGTTTCCTCAAATCATAACAATCAGGCACACAAAGACAGTTTTGAAATTTCAGCACATTACTTTCAAACACAAATCCTGGCTTCGGTTTCGAATCAAACTCCTCCATGATCTTTTTCAGGTATTCATCCTCGCACTGTTTCTGTTTGATTTCATCAAGAATTGTAGGTTGGGCGGCAATAGCAGTTAATGGTCCATCTTGTTCCGGGTCAATCAACAGTTCCTTTTGGCTGGATAGCAAACATGACACATCTGCACTGGATTTTCGGCTCAAGGCGTCTGCCACAGTATTAGCCTTTCCTGGATGATACAAGATTTGCAAGTCATAATCTTTGATTAGTTCCAACCAGCGCCTCTGTCTCATATTCAATTTCCTTTGGGTGAAAAAGTATTTCAAACTTTTATGGTCGGTATACACCTCGCAAGTTACCCCATACAGATAATGGCGCCATATTTTCAAGGCAAAAACTACGGCTGCTAGCTCAAGATCGTGTGTTGGGTAATTCTTTTCATGAGGTCGGAGTTGTCTCGAAGCATAGGCAATCACCTTTCCATTTTGCATTAGGACACACCCCAAGCCTTTATAGGAAGCATCACTGTACACTTGAAACCCATCAGTACCATTGGGCAAAGTTAAAATTGGTGCAGTCACTAACCTGGTTTTCAACTCTTGGAAAGCTGTCTCCCGTTGATCATTCCAATCAAATGACACATTTTTCTGAGTTAATTGAGTCAATGGCAAAGCAAGCTTGGAAAAGTCTTTCACAAACCTCCGGTAGTAACCTGCAAGTCCCAGAAAACTTCGGACTTCTGTCACATTTGTCGGTCTAGGCCAATCCACAACAGCTTCAATTTTCCGAGGGTCCACAGAAACACCATCCTTGTCAATTACATGACCCAAAAATGCCACACTGTCAAGCCAGAATTCACACTTGGACAATTTAGCATACAATTTCTTTTCTCTCAAAATCTGCAGGGCGGTTCTCAAATGATTCTCATGTTCTTCCCTGTCTTTAGAATAAATCATAATATCATCAATAAATGCAACAATAAAATCATCCAGATATGGTTTAAACACCTTATTCATAAGATCCATGAAAGCAGCAGGCGTATTGGTCATCCTAAACGGCATTACTAAGAATTCATAATGTCCATATCTAGTTCGGAATGCAGTTTTCTCTATGTCCTCGGCTCTAACCTTTAATTGATGATACCCAGACCTGAGATCAATTTTAGAAAATACTAGGGCACCCTGAAGTTGATCAAACAAGTCATCTATTCGGGGCAGAGGGTATTTGTTCTTGATAGTCACTTTGTTCAATTCCCGGTAGTCTATACACAATCTCAAAGATCCATCCTTTTTTTTGACAAATAAAACTGGAGCACCCCAAGGTGAAGTACTCGGACAGATAAATTTCTTGTCTAACAGTTCCTGAAGTTGGGTTTTCAATTCCTTCAATTCAGAAGTAGACATTCTATAGGGAGTCTTGGAAATAGGTTGTGTCCCCGGAAACACCTCAACTGTGAATTCAATTTCTCTATCAACTAAGTCCTCAGGTAAATCAGTCGGAAACACACCAGAAAATTCACACACTACAGGGATTATTTCTACAGTAGGACTGTCAGATGGTGTGGTCAATATGCAACACAGATAACCCCTACATCCCTTCCTAAGCAGTTTTACAGCTTTCATAGCCGAGATTAAGTATGGGGGAGGAACTACCCCATTCCCACTAAAAGTAAATTCAGGCATACCCGGTGGTCTAAACACAACAGTTTTATTTGCACAGTCAATGGTAACACAGTATTTAGTCAACCAATCCATCCTCAAAATACAATCAAAATGATGAATATCCAAGCGTAATAAGTCCACATATAACATCATATCACCAATCATAACATCACATGCTGGATGAACATGAGCACACATCATAGAATCCCCAGACGGCGTAGTCACAGATATCACATATGTCATAAGTTCTAGTGGTCTAGTCAATTTCCGAGAGAAAGCATGCGATACAAAGGAATGTGTAGAACCAGAATCTATCAACACACATGCATTTTAAGAACATATAGAGAGTGTACCTGACACCACAGTATAGGTGTTTGGTACGTCACCAGGCACTAGGGCGAACACTCGACCTTGTCTCAGAGGTTCTTTCCCGATATTTGTTTTTGCATGAGGTTTGGCCGCAGAGGCGGAGCCAGCTGAACTTGCCGCTGGATGGTTGGCATTTTCGAACCTGACAGGACAATCCTTCATCACATGACCAGTTTTTCCACATCTGTAATAGGCGCCCAAAGCTCGATAACAAGTCCCTTGTGTTTCTTACCACATTTTGGGCAAGTTGGCATGGTACCACTACTCTGGCTTGAGTTGTTGTATGATCCTGTGTTATGTTTCTTATTCCCGTAGAATGAACGACCCTTCTTGAAGCTGTTCCCCGATCTTTTCTTTGTCCAATCAGTCCGTGGAACAAGAGTTTGCTTTCTTGCTGCTAAAATGGATTCTGCTATTAATGCCCTATCCAAAACACTCACGTATGTGGGTAGGTTCAGGACTCCCACCTTATCCAGTATGTCCAGATCCAATCCATTTTCAAACTTGCGGGCCTTTTTGTAGTCTGTGTCCACCATATGGGGAGCAAACCTGGCTAGCTCGGTGAACTTGGCCTCATACTCGGCTACAGACATTCTGCCTTGTTTGAGTTCCTGAAATTCTGAAACCTTCCGGTTTCGAAAGCACTGAGGAAAATTCTTGTCATAGAAGATTGCATTGAACTGAGTCTATGTCATATTTCCGTGACCATTTTGAATCAGTAACCACCAACTTCGAGCTTCATCCTTCAGGGTGTAGGTGGCTAGAAGGACTTTTTGGACTTCTGAACAAGGAAACACCTCATACAACTTCTCCATTTCAAGCAACCACGTTTCTGCCTTCAACGGTTCAATCCCACCATAGAATGTCGGCGGTTTCATTTTCATGAATTTCTGTGTCAATTTGATGATGTCACTGTTATCTATTTCAGCCTGTGCTGGAGGAGGTGGGGGGGGGCAAGGGTTGTTGTCTTTGTTGTTGCATTACTACTTCGGTTAAGGTTGCAAGCATTTGTTCCATTCTATTCATGCGGGCATCCGAGGACCCTGCTGTATCATCATTCCTTGCATTGTCCATTTGCTATAGGTAAACAAGACTTTATGTATTCAAATTCACATATTTATACTTGAATTTATGCTTTCACACAATACACATAACATGCAGATAGAATGCCCCTACTTCTTACTAGAACATCCTAAGCTCATATGGACCGGTATGTGCGGTATAACTCGTGCTCTAATACCACTCTGTCACAACCCAAACCCGCCCATGTAGGTTTAGCATCGTAACCGGCCAGTAATCCATGAATTACTAAAGGCCTCTGAATACTTTAACAAATAATAAGGGGCTGCGGAAGCAATATATAATATAAATAGAGTCCAATGAGCTGTGATGACGTACATGGAACAGAACATTTCAAAAACTTATTTATATACATAACATGCTAGTCAAAACATACCAATATCTACAAAGTGTACATCCCAAGATCTGACTTTACAAAACATTTACAAGACTAGCATGAATACAAAACAGCCATAGGACTTGACTTCAAGTGGAACCTCCTCGGGAGGCGCAAGGGTTGGCTGACAAAAACCATGGCATAGGCCGTCAACTCTTGGCCTAGTCACCAGCTTGCTCACCTACATACATAATATAAACAGTGAGCTAAAGCCCAGTGAATAATAACAGAGTAAAGGGGTTTAATGAATGATGTCCATTACAGAGTTAGAAATCAGATTCATATCAAAACAGATTCATATACTTGTTCATAATCATTTCCATATTCAGGTTTGTAACATAATCATACGTGGTACATCTAATAGCGTTCACAAATCTGATGACCCATAAAGGGACCTGATGACCCATAAAGGGACTGCCTTGAAGGTTTTCTGATGACTCATGTGCACAGAGACGTTCTGATGACCCATAAAGGGACCTGATGACCCATAAAGGGACGCATATCATGTAATGCTAAGGATGCCACGGTTAACTTTCAGAACCTTAGACAATCATTCATTCGTTTCCAACATATCATAGCATTTCAAAGAATCAATCATTTTGTATCATAATATTCCGAAAATACATAACATTGAACATAACTTTACAAAGTTACTACTCACTGATGATTGATAGCTCTAACTAGATGGTAAGGCGGCACTCCACTTGTTTCGAGGTGTGTGACCTACATGAACACACAAACAACACACACACTTGAACATCCTTTCGAATTCCACACAACTTGTTTCGTTTGCCCTTGATGTGTTTCTACCATTTTATTTCCATTAAAGAGACTTAAACATGGCCTAGGAATGCCTATGATGGAATGAGGACACAAGAATGCCTTTAAAACTCTTTTCAAAATTTTTCAGAGAACATGGGTCCCGCTCGAGCGTAGGTTTACCCGCTCGAGTGTACAGGCAAACAAAATACTCCGCTCGAGCGCAATATACCCCACTCGAGCGGACTGTAAAACATGCCAAAAGTACTGGATGCATGAAAAATACGCCCGATAGGCGCTCGATACCCGCTCGAGCGTCTGACTCAGATACCCGCTCGAGCATTCATTTCCCCGCTCGAACGGACTGTAAAACACATGAAAGTACTGGATGCACGAATTTTCCGCTCGAGCGGCACATCCCCCGCTCGAGCGTGAGTTCAAAATCTGGAATTTCCAAACTTGAACCTCAAGTTGAAAATCAAGTTTAAATGTATCAAATTCGATCCTTTTGGGCTAATTTTCTGGAAAACACTTTTAAACTCATAGAATAACATGTTTTGAAGATCAATTTGAGAAATCAAAGCCCAAAGGTAGTTCAATTAAATATAATTTCAACGATACTTTAAAGAACATGATGTGTATGAAACATGCAAGTGTTTATTTGAAATCTAATGCTCTACAATATGTTCAAATGCAAGATTAAACTCCAATTCATGATGAACTCATGGACTATTACTTGAATATGGCCCTGCATGCAAAGAATTCTCATGAAAACACTTCCAAATGCTATGTTATGAACATGCATGCATGCATCTCTACCCAAATCAACATTATAAACCAATTTCTAGCTCTAGTCACCAATCTATCACGAACCAAGTATGAAGTGACTTAAATTCATAACTAAAAAGATGAATTCCCTTACCTTAAGCCTTGAATGCAAGATGTACAAGTTCAAATATGCAAGACTCCTTCAATCCTCTTAAATTCCAAGCAATTCTTTGAAGACCACAAGATTTCTCCTATTCCTCTCTCTCTAGTCGGTTAGGACAACAAAAATGAGCTGAGGAAATGTGTTTGAATAGGGTGTGCTAAAGCTTCAACATGTTTAGACAAAGTGGCCCACTATCTTGGCAAAATTGTAATTAAGACCAACTATGTAATTTTAGCTCATTTGATCTAATTTAATCATACCCAAACACATTTCAATTAAACATGCCATAAAATCATATAAATTCCGACGATCATAAAACATTAATCAATTTCTGGTTTGGCCACCGATAAGACCTTCAATTCTCAATTTAAAACATGAAACGTAAACAGATAATTTAACACTGAACAGATAAAAACACAAAAATGATGCAATACATATGCAAATTAAAATTTGAATTTCTTCTAAATCACTATTAGGCATACTTAATCATGACTTAATGTTAATTAGGGGTCCGGGTTATTACATAGTGGCTCCACTACCATACTCACATAGGTGAATTCTGTCAAGGGTGCTCCTGTAACTATGACACCCCACTCAATAAGAACTACAAAAATTCATTAAGAGTTTTTTAATAACTAAACCTCTATAACGTTACAGGATAAATGCACTTACATCATAGGGATGGGTAAAAAGTAACTTAGTGCATTTCTCACGGTTATCATATGATCGTTTTTCTCATTGAACCCAGTTACAGGATCTCTGGTCCCTGGGTTGAGTATCCTTATACATGGCTCCTGCTATATTCAATGGGCTTCAACCCCATCCCCCTCGATGTATTCCAAACTCTATCTCTTGCTAAGGCCTTAGTTAATGGATCTGCAAGATTATTACCAAATTTAATATAATCCACATTTATGATGCCATTATTTATATAAAATCTCAAAGTATTGTGTTTTCTTCTGATAGGTCTGGATTTACCGTTGTAATAACGGTTATTAACTCGACCAATTGCTGCGGTGCTATCACAATGAATCAATGTAGGTGGAATCGGTTTTTCCCAATAAGAGATTTCATTTAACAAATCTCTTAACCAATTTGCTTCTTCACTGGCTGTAGCTAAAGTAATAAGTTCAGCCTCCATTGTTGAATTAGCAATAATGGTTTGTTTTTTCGATTTCCAACTTATAGCACCACTTCCCAAGGTACATAAGTAACTCGTGGTTGATAATGAATCACCTGACAAGGTATTCCAATCGGTATCACTGTAACCTTCAAGTACTGCAGGATACTTATTATAAATAAGCTATATTTTATGGTACCAGATAAATATTTCATAATACGCTCAATGGCTAGCCAGTAATCACTACCAGGCTTGCTAATAAACCTGCTAAGTACTCCAACTGCATAGGCAATGTCAGGTCTAGTACAGTCAGTCGCATAACGCAAGCTACCAATTATACTAGCATATTCCTTTTGATTAATTACATCCTCATCATTTTCAATAGGAAATAAACGTACATGAGGATCAAAAGGAGTAATAACATGTTTGCACTTATTATATTTTCTCAAAATTTTCTCAACATAATGCGACTGATCAAGAAATATACCATCATAAGTTTTGGTAATTTTTATTCCCAAAATATAATTAGCCTCACCAAGATCTTTCATATCAAAATGACTACTAAGCATATTTTTAGTTTCCACGATGATATGCAAATTAGAGCCAAATATAAGTAAATCATCCACATAAAGGCTAATAATGACATGTGAATTTTCTTCAGATTTATAGTAGATTCATTTATCACATTCATTCATTTTATAGCCATTCTCAATCATGCATGAATCAAATTTCTCATGCCACTGTTTAGGGGCCTGTTTTAAGCCATATAGAGATTTAACTAGCTTGCATACTTTGCTTTCTTGACTAGGTTCCACAAAACCCTTAGGTTGATCCATATAGATTTCTTCACCCAGGTCTCCATTTAAAAAGGCTGTTTTAACATCCATTTGATGAATTTTTAGATCATGAATTGCAGCCACTGCAATTAATAATCTAACGGATGTAACTCTAGAAGGTCCAAATCTTCATTCTAAAATTATTGAATTTTCTTAATTTTAAACAATTAAGAAAATTCTCATTGGCTAGCTTCCATTTACTTTTTATTTTACAATCTCAAATCGGCAAAAAAAGAAAAAAAGAAAAAAGTGAATTGTTTCATTTATATAAGAGAATCTCATACTCCAATTTATATAAATTATTGAAATTTCTTAATTTTAAAAAATTATGAAAATTCCCATTGGTTAGCTTCTATTTAACTTTTATTTTACAATCCCACATAGGGAAAAGAAGGAAAAAAATGAATTGTTTCACTTATATAAATTGAATCTTATACTCCTATTTATATAAGCACGAGAAATTTTTAGTGAGAAACCCTATAATCAATATCAATTTTTTTTGTTTGTGTTTTTAAGAACACACGTACAATACTCCTAGCATATCACCCATGCTATGTGAAGGTGCTTTTATAAACACAGTTTCAATCTGCAATCTAATATGCATATCCATTTAACTTTTATTTTACAATTTCATATCAGAAAAAGAAGGAAAAAGTGAATTGTTTCACTTATATAAAGTGAATCTTATGCTCCCATTTAAATAAGCAAAAGAAGATTTTTAGTGAGAAGCCTTATAATCAATACCAATTTTTGTTGGTTAGCTTCCATTAATTTTTATTGTACAATCCCATATAGACGTTTTGATTTTAAAAATAATTTTGTATGAGATTTTAAAATTATCATAATATTTAATTTTAAAATAATTACAATCCTACATCGAGAAAAGAAATAAAAAGTGAGTTGTTTCACTTATATAAAGTGAATCTTATACTCTTATTTAATATTATAGTATTGTGTATGTTTCAATTCAAGATGGTTTAAATTTTAAAACAAAATTTAAAGATTTTAATTAATTAATTTTTGTATAAGTTGGTTGGTCCTTTAACCTAGCCAATAGGGTGAATCGTTTTCGATTTGACTTATTCGCTGGTTTAACTGCGATTTTAGCAGTTTTATTAAAATATATTGGTTAAATTTATTTGATTTGAAATAAATTAAACCTAATTAAAGAGTAAACGGCTAAGATTGCTTGATTCGAAATAAATTTCACACCCAGACAATTGTTAACTTTTAAACAATTAAGAAAATTTTCATTGGCTAGCTTTCATTTAACTTTAATTTTATAATCTCACATCGAGAAAAGAAAAAAAAAATGAATTGTTTCATTTACACAAAGTGAATCTTGTACTCCCATTTATATAAGCAAAATAAGATTTTTAGTAAGAAACCTTATGATCAATATCTCATACTATCTTTTTTATTTTCTTAATTTTAAGCAATTAAGAAATTTCTGATTGGTTAGCTTCCATTTAATTTTTATTTTACATAATATAAAAAAATTAAATATAATTATCATATTTTTGTTAAATAATATATTATTTTATCCCGTGCATGGCACGCCCATGCATAGCATGGGTAATATGCTAGTATATTATATAAGGAAAATGGTGTTTTTAGTGAGGAGTCTTGTGAGAGATTCAACATCTCATACAAATTTTCTTAATTTTAAATAATTAAAAAAATCTTCATTGGCTAACTTTTATTTGGTAATCCCAAATCAGGAAAACAAGGAAAAAAATGAGTTGTTTTACTCATATAAAGGGAATCTTATATTGGTTGCGTTTGGTAGAGTTTTGTAATTATGATTTGAGAGTATGAGTTGTATTTTGAGTTTGTGAGGTTTGGAATTATGATTTGAGTGTGAAAAATTTGTTTGGTAAAGAGTTTTGAATTGAGTGGGGAATTGTTGATGTGACATTTGATATTTGATACAAAAATTTACAACTCATAACCAAACATACAACTCAAAATTATTTTAAAGCACATAAAAAATTTTAAAAATTTCAGAAAATGTTTTTTTCGAATATATTAAAATTAACATATCAATTGCAAAAAAAAAAAAAATCACTATTCCAGTCAACCGGTGGGACAACCGGTTAGGCAAAATTTGCAAAAAAAAATTCCGAAACTCACGCCTGGTACAGACTTCTCTGCAGAGTTTTGGAAACGTGTTTCCAAAATATGTTCCAAACATCATATTCAAAACTCGGTGTAGAATCACATTTTGAAAACATAACCAAACAGAGCCTTATACTTCCATCCTATTTAGTGAGGAGTCTTGTGAAAGTTTCAAAATATCATATTAATTTTCTTGATTTTCTTAATTTTAAACCATTAATAAAATTTCCATTGGCTAGCTTTTATTTGATAATCCCACTTCGGGAAAAGAATGAAAAGAATGAGTTATTTTACTCATATAACGTGAATCTTATACTCTCATCATATTCAATATTGCAGTGTTGTGCATGTTTCAATTCAATATAGTTTAAATTTTAAAAGTTTTAATTAATTAATTATGACCTAGCCGATTGGATTAAATCATTTTTGATTTGATTAATTTGTTGGTTTAACCGCGATTTTAGCGGTTTTATCAAAATATATTGATTAGATTTGTTTGATTCGAAATCAACTAAAGATTTAACTAATTAAATATTGAAAGACTGAGATTGCTTTATTAGAAATAAACTTTCTGTCCAAATAATTATTAACTTTTATTTTATAATCTTACATTGGATAAAGAAAAAAAAAGAGTTGCTTCGTGTAGTATTGTGTATTCTTCAATTCAAGACAGTCTAAATTTTGAAATTAAAATAACATTTAAAAGTTTTAATTAATGAATTTTTGTATAAGTTGGTTAGTCATTTGACCTAACCGATTAGGTTGAACCATTTTGGTTTTGACCAATTTACTGGTTTAATCGCAATTTCTCATATTGATTTTATTAATTTTAAACAATCAAAAAAAATTTCATTGGCTAACTTCCATTTAACCATATAAAAATAAAACCCTAATTAGTTTATAATTTATTTTATAATCCCACATCGGGAGAAGAAGAAAAAGAAAAGTTTGTTTCATTATCTATCTATATATTATATAAGAAAAATGGGGTTTTAGGGAGAAGCTTTCTAGAAGTTCTAAATCCTCATTCTAAAATTATTGAATTTTCTTAATTTTAAACAATTAAGAAAATTCACATTGGCTAACTTCCATTTACCTTTTATTTTATAATCCCAAATCGAAAAAAGAAAAGAAAAAAGTGAATTGTTTCATTTATATAAAGTGAATCTTATGCTCTAATTTATATAAATTATTGAAATTTCTTAATTTTAAAAAAGTAAGAAAATCCCCATTAGTTAGCTTCCATTTAACTTTTATTTTACAATCCTATATCGGGAAAAAAAAAGAAAAAAGTGAATTGTTTCACTTATATAAAGTGAATTTTATACTCCCATTTACATAAGCAAAAGAAGATTTTTAATGAGAAGCCTTATAATTAATACCATTTTTTTAATTTTCTTAATTTTAAATAATTAAGAAAATCTCCATTGATTACCTTTCATTTAACTTTTATTTTGCAATCCCACATAAACGTTTTGGTTTTAAAAATAATTTTGTATGAGATTTTGAAACTCTTATAATATTTAACTTTAAAATAATTACAATCCTATATCGAAAAAAGAAATAAAAAGTGAGTTGTTTCACTTATATAAAGTGAATCTTATACTCTCATTTAATATTATAATATTGTGCATGTTTCAATTCAAGATGGTTTAAATTTTAAAAGTTTTAATTAATTAATTTTGCTGTAAATTGTTTGGTCTTTCGACTTAGCTGATTAGGCTGAGTCGTTTTCGGTTTCACTGATTTACTGGTTTAACCACGGTTTTAGCTGTTTTATCAAAATATATTATTTAGATTGTTTGATTTGAAATAAACTAAGATTGACCTTATTAAAAATTGAACGACTGAGATTACTTGATTAAAAATGAACTTCCCGTCCAAACAACTGTTAACTTTTATTTTACAAGCCCACATCAGGAAAATGAGAGAAAAAAAATGAGTTGTTTCATTATATAAGCCTTATACTCCCATTTAATATTGTAGTGTTGTATATGTTTCAGTTTAAGATAGTTTAGATTTTAAAATTAAAATAAAATTTAAAATTTTCAATTAATTAATTTTTGTATAAGTTGGTTGATTCTTTAATCTAGCCGATAGGGTGAACTGTTTTCAGTTTGACTGATTCGCTGGTTTAACTGCGATTTTAGCGGTTTTATCAAAGTATATTAGTTAAATTTGTTTGATTCGAAATAAATTAAAGATTATACGGCTAAGATTGCTTGATTTGAAAAAAACATCTTGCCCAAACAATTGTTAACTTTTAAACAATTAAGAAAATCTACATTGGCTAGCTTTTATTTTATAATCTCACATCGAGAAAAGAAGGAAATAGTGAATTGTTTTACTTACATAAAGTGAATCTTATACTCTCATTTATATAAGCAAAATGAGATTTTTAGTTACAAGCCTTATGATCAATATTTCATACTAATTCTTTTGATTTTCTTAATTTTAAACAATTAAAAAAAAAATCCCAATTGACTAACTTCTATTTAATTTTTATTTTATAAAATATAAAAAAATTAAATATAATTATCATATTTTTATTATATAATATATTATTTTATCCCGCAAATACCACCGGTGATAGGCTAGTTTGATAATATAGCAAAGAGTGTTCTTGTCTTTTGGGTTTAATGGCTGGGGTTTCAAATTAGTCTCCCCAGTCTAGCTCCATTAATAGACACTATTAATTTAGTGAGGTGGAAACTTACTTAAAAATTACACTTTTAAAGTATGTAATCTATGTTATTTAAACATCTCAAATTATAGAAAAACTCTTTATTTTAACAGCATCTATGAATGACATTTAATTAGGGAACCAATATAAAAGAGATTTATGTGTAGATTCTAATAAGCGAACTTATTGTTTAATAGGTCTTATAATAATTAATAATATTTTTTATTAAATAATATTAAAAAACATTAATAATTTTCAAATTTTAATGACAATTTAAAAAATTTGTCACAAAAAATGTCAGTAATTATAAGTTTTAATGACAGTTTTACAAAAGCATCACAAAAAAAAGTCACTAATTTATAACTTTCAGCGACAGTTTAAAAAATTCATCATGGAAAAATGTTACTAATTATAAGTTTTGGCGATAATTTAAAAAAATTGTGACAAAAAAAAATCACTAATTGTCAATTTTTAGAGACAAATGTAAAAATTATTATGAAAAAATTATTTTTAATCATGATTTTACTAGGATTTATTTTCAATAAGACTTAATTAAAATTAAATTTAACTATTAGCATTTATTAGTAATTTACCTAAAATATAATTGATTATTTTTCTAATAGCTGATTGTCTAATTTACGTAATTATCTTGATATTGATAATTCGAAAGTATTAATAGCTGATTGTCTAATTTACGTAATTATCTTGATATTGGTATTTTGAAAGTACGAGTTAGGTCAATTGACACCCAAAAAAAGGAGTGAGCACTTAGATAAGCATTACGTGTCTTACTTTTATTCCTCCATTTTTGTCTGCCATTGGATATAAGGAGAAAGCTGTACGAAAACAGCCATGCTAGTAAGAGAGAGGAAAGAGATGAGAAGGAAAGAAAGCCTAAATTTGGTTAGGATGAAAATGACAGGGAGTGAAGGAAATGAATTATTTATTTATTTTTTTTAAAGTTTGTTTGAGGGGTAAGCATGGTCCGGATTGGATCGGATTGGGATAAAATCAGGACCAATCCGTTATCTACGGTTCCTGAAAATTGGAACTAATCCAATCTGTTTAAATCATGGAACCAATCCGAACCAATTCATTTAAATACGGATTGGATCGGTTTAGGACCACACATTCACATAATTAAATAACAAAAAAATATATATGACACTTTAATTTCATAAAAATATAAACATAGTGCTATATTAGTTCCACAATAGCAATATGTTTTTCTATAATTGTGACATACTGTTCTAGAATTTAAACAACCATAAGAAAACTGGTTTCACCATAAGTATTTGAACGATTACAAATTAAAACTAAAAACTAACAAACAAAAGTAAAAAAGAAGATATTATACGGTTTTAGGTTTGAGTTTAGATTTTATATAGAATAAGAGAAGATACTATGGGGGAGAATGTATAAAAAAAATATAGACTATTTGTATACGGTCTGGATCGGTTCCAATCCGGAACCGTGGGGTTCAATCCGGAACCAATCCGTGGACTACGGATTTTTAATTCTTCAATCCGGAACCGAACCGCGAATTCAAAAAATCAATCCAAACCTATCGGATTGGACTGGACTGGATCGGATTACGGATTTCATGGATTCCTTACTCAGTCCTAGTTTGTTTAGTTTGAAAATGGTGAAAATTATTATTTTTTTAAAAAAAGTTTAATTTTTTTACACAATTCATGATAGTATATGGTAATTAAGCTTTTAGTTACTTGTAAAAAACACTTGAAAGTTTAAATTTAATAAAAGTAATTACTTATAATTAGAATTCTTAATTTCACTCCTTGTCGGTGTTAATTTCTAACCTCACAATCAAACAAATCTATCTGCTAAGATCTAGAGAAATTAGTTGGAGAGTACGCGACAGAATATATTAAGCCAAACACCTGCACACAAGAAAATAAGAAATATTATGATGGCTCGTCCACCCGGGGTATTCCGACGGTCAAATCAGCAAACTTTTCTCTCAAAGATATTGGCACAAGTAAAACAATTATCAATTAAAATGTACCTTAGACCCACAGAGTGTGTTACTTTTATAGCCAGTTCCCACATCTTCTAGAAATCTTATTTCATAGAACTCTATCCTTTACAAAGATATCACCTATCCAAGACTTTTCGCATTTAGATTAGGATCAACACAATACCTCGGCATCCCCAAGTTCCCCACATGGCACCCCGGCACCCCTAGGTTCCCCATGTGGCACCTCAGCCAACAACCTAGACCACGTGAACAACCCTAAAAATATATCCCTACAATAATTAAATTCATAGAAGAAATATATTTTACTTTTTAGACGCTTTTGAAGAAAAAAAAAGAACAAAAAGAGAAGACAAATTACCCTTGTAATCCCAGTAGTTTGTTTATGTCAATTTGATTATTGTAATTCTAATTGTATCAATTTTTTCCTTTAATCTTTTACATTGTGTCAATTCGTCCAATTGATAACAACCTTTAAAAAATTGAATTGAAGACAAAGGACAAAATAATTTTCTTTACTCTAGTCAAAGTGATCAAAAAATTGTGGTCTAATTTAAAATGGCCCATTAAATTTTGAATGAACCATTTTTTTTTTTTATTTCAATCTAATTTCTTTGATGTTTCAGAATTGCATAAATCAAATTGATACAAGAAAAAAAATTTACAAGGATAACAAGTATACTTTGTCCAAATTTTTTTTTTTTAAATTTTGGATAAATTATGCAAATGGTCCCTATAGTTTACAGGATGTGTCAATTTGGTCCATGTTGTTTCAATTTGCTTGATTTTGTCCCTTAATTTAACGGATTGTGTCATTTTAATCCAATAAATAACGGTTGTTAAGTTTAGTGGATGGAAAGTCTACACAATGTGTCAATTTGGTCCCTGTTGTTTTAATTTGTTCGATTTTGACAGGGACTAAATTGATACATTGTGTAAATTACATGGACCAAATTGATACATAGT
Source organism: Camellia granthamiana (assembly GCA_036172215.1). Classification (NCBI taxonomy): domain Eukaryota; kingdom Viridiplantae; phylum Streptophyta; class Magnoliopsida; order Ericales; family Theaceae; genus Camellia; species Camellia granthamiana. Next base: position 385,569 of record JAXFYN010000143.1, read on the forward strand.
TTGACTTTCCGTTGACCAAACTTAACAGCCGTTATTTATTGAACTAAAATGACACAATTCGTTACATTAAGAGGCAAAATTAAGCAAATTGAAATAATAAAGATCAAATTGACACATCGTATAAATTATAAGGGTTATTTTTAATTTTTATTTGGTAGCTCATGAAAAAATAATAAGTAATTTCAATTTCTTTCCAATTTCATTGAAGCACAAGCACAGTATGTACTAAAAACATAAATGGTGGGGACGTACAAAAATTTCACATAGAATAATGGAGTACTTTTCATTATTATTGTCGATTGTGGTCAATTATGACAACTAAACTTTTCAAGGAAAATTAAGAAACTTTTCATTTCATATCATTAGATGGAATGAAGATGTCCACTATTACACATGCACTACAACTTGAAGAGGGTAATAATATAAATATATATATTAGACCAAGTAGTTATAGAGAAGATAAAAGAAGCATGGCTTTGATAATAAACCACATAACCTCCTCATTCACTCTCCTCTTCCTACTGATGCTGCTATGGCTGACAAACACATCCGCGTATCAGTATACCAAGGTTGGTTGTCCAATGTTTTAATTCCATTTCCTTTTGGAATCGGTGGGAATTGTTACTTAAACAAATTGTACTCCATAGAGTGCAGGAACTCACGCAGCAGCTCCGACTACAGTGGAGGCACACCTTACTTCACAAGCATCGGTCTTGAGGTGCTGAATATTTCATTAAGTGGCAACTATGTTCGAGTCAACCATCCAGTCATATCTCCCAATTGTCCCGTAATTAACAATGGTAGTAGCAGCGTGAACTTGACAAATACCCCTTTTCAATTCTCAGCATACAACAATTTATTTGTCGCCGTGGCTGTAGGCTGCGACAACCAGGAGACCATGATGTTGACTGATCTGCTGGACAACAACAACAACAAGATGCTGATTACCCAGTGCACACTAACTTGCTATTCTTCTACTAATAATATTAGCTCCTGCGCTTCCGCATCCTCTGTGCAGTGTCTGCAGGGCTACAAGGTAAATTTGGCAAGCATAGGAAACAACAACAATCAGAGTGCAGGTGTAGGTGTTGTGCAAACATCATGTGCATATGGGTTCTTAGTACAATACCCTGCAATACCCATTACTAATATGTTAGATGAGTTAACCACTGGTGTCCTAAACAAGACTACTACTCATGTCCCTGTCCTTCTCGATTGGATTTTCCCAGCATGGAACACAACTGTAACTACACCTACCAGTGATATACTTCATCGAATACTTTTTCTTCATCTAACGGGAGGTGCGAAATTGTTGAAAGCGGGACATGCTATTGCAATTTTTCCCCCACGGGAAATCCTGACCTTCCGAATGGATGTAAAGGTGCATATATGCTCAATCCATCTATCTATGATGTATTATCAACCTTTATATATATATACACTTCATTCATCTTTAATGTTCACTGTTCACTGTTCACTATAGTGACAAATTAACCCAACTCAATTCAAAAACTTTCTACTTTTTGCAATCAAAGGATTTCTTTTGGTTTGGATCTCTTCAGTGGAGACAACCAACCTAACTGCTACTTTAAGTAGAATTAGGATTCTGAGGACATGTTTAATTAATAGGATTATACTCTCGGATTGAAATTGTTAGTATATAAATTCACAATCCCATATTTAATTACAAATTTTATTAAATGGATTACATATAACCAACAACAATAAAAAAAATAAATAATAATTAGCTTGTTTGATTTGGGCTTTTAGGATTCACTTTTTAGAAAATTGAATTTTTTTGTTTTCCGTATTTTTTTGTTTTCACTAAAATTTTTAAATATTTTAAGCAATTTTTAAATTTTTTTTAGATATATCTAACATAAATACACTCAAAAAGTATAATATTTGTGAAAAAAATCTTTAAAAAATTTACTAAATACCAAAAATATAACAAAAATACTAAAATTCAATACATTTTTGTATTCTTGTGTATTTATTGATTTTTTAAAATATTTTTTTACAAATATTTTATTTTTTGGATACATCTAAGTAAAGTGCATCTAAAAAATAAAAAAAAATTGTTTAAAATTTTAAAAATATTCACTAAAAAAAAACGAAAAATAAAAATTCTATTTCCAAAAATTGAATTCAAAAAATAACCAAACATAGTGAATAGTTTTTTTTATAGTTAATATTAAGTATAAAAACCAAAATATTCATTACAAAAGTTTTTAATGTAAACTTTTATAATTAAACCCGCCAAGTTTGCATGTTTGAAAAGAATTTCATAATAGTATTTTTACCATTGTCAAAAAAAAAAAAAAAAAGGAAAAAAAAAGTGTCTCTTTCTATATACAAGTAAACTATTATTCATTCATTGATCACCAACTTCACAATTGATTCTTCACAATATTCATTACTAATTATAAAAAAAAGTATCCATAATTGTAACTTAAAAAATAAAAATCAGTAATCAGAATTTTTAATTTTAACACAAATAAAGAACGAAGCCCAATTAGTAACCCATTAATAGATATATGAGAGAGATTAAATTCAGTACATAAAAATCTTTGATATAAATACACAAAGTGAATGCCTGCTTGGTTTGGCATAACAAAAAAAAGCCAAAAATCAACAAAAAAAAGCCAAAAATCAAAAAATCACTATCCTATTTAAGTTACATCATCTTATTTAAGTCACATCACCGCTCTATCACATCACTTCAAACCCAACCCATATTTCATAAAAAGTCAAAAAGTGCACTTATTTAGGACACTCCAAACAACCCTATAATAATCTCAAAGTTAGTAGATAAAAATTTTAACCAATAATTATTTTCAAAAAAATCAAGTTAATTACACTAAAAAATATATTTTTTTGAAAAAGTGGGAACACGTGACCCCTTGGTCCTTCCTTAAATATGTCCCTTTCTACGTTTAATGAAGGGGCAGAATATAAACAGGTCGGATCGAAACCTTGGGCGGGTCCAATCTACTAAAACCAAGTCCAAGTGGGTCAAACGAATTCATAGGCCAGCCAATTGTGCCCATCTCCATAACGCACAGTCTACCCAGAGTCCTTAAGCATTTGGGCCCAACTCACAGTGGAAAGGCCAGTCCAGCCGTGATGCTAGGCTAGGCCGAGCTGCAGAACTTAGTCCATGGACCGAACTAATGAGTTGAGCCCACACAAAGGTATCTAAATGGGCTAGCCCATTTCTATAAGCAGTCTTGTGCAAGGTCGAGCCGGGGCACAACGGTACCGAGCCGAAGGAACATCTCAAAGAAATGTGGAAGATGTGAATGCATGCAGGTGCAGGTTGTCACCTTAGCTAGTCTCCTCCCCCTAGAATAAGGAAAACAATTGATTAAAGGAATGTGATTTATTATGAGCAAGGTAATAATAAGTATATGCATCCATTATCAACTACCTGATGGTCCCCTACCTTGAGCAATGTTAAAGGGAGCCTGGCAGCACCAAAGCTTCATGAAACCATCTTGAGCAACAAGTAAGGTGTTCTATATAAACTCCACTGACTTCACATTGAAGGTAACTAAGTTGAACTGAACACACTCACTTAAACATAACCCAATTCACTGTACACTTACCTCTCTTGGCACCTCACAGATAATAGGCGTCGTAAGTAGGCAATTCAACTTTCCTGTGGCACCTGACCTACACAGTTACAAAACGAACATATCTCGAATTACGCATCCGTAAATGATAACTTGGCCCTTTCTTGTTCTGGCGTGTACCTACTTCGTTATCCTCATTATGGGGTCTTAATCATGGCCTAGGAATGCCTAGGATGGAATGAAGATGCAAAAATGCACTTGAAAACATTTCTCAAATTTTGCTGAAAATAGGGTGCACGCTCGAGCGTGGCTTTTCTCGCTCAAGCGGACATGGAAAAAGTGAAGGCTCGCTCGAGCGTCACTTTCCTCGCTCGAGCGGACTATAAACTTTGACAAAAGTATTGGTTGCTTCCATTTCACGCTCGACGGACGCTCGATCTCCGCTCGAGCGTGAGACTCAGACCTTCGCTCCAGCGTGAATTCCCTCGCTCGAGCGGACTGTAAAACATATGAACTTCTGGGTATATGCATGTCACGACCCAAACCCGCTCCTAAAAGTTTGGCATCGTAGCCGGCCAGTAATCCAAGATTACCAAAGGCCTTCTTGTACAAAACATAACTAATCGGGGCTAGCGGAAGCAAAGACAAAATACCATAAGTCCAAAGAGCTGTGCATCTATATGAACAAATATTTACATGCAAAAAATGTTAATTTACCCACTTACATTACATAACATATAACGAAATATCAAACACAAAACATAGGCATGCGCCACAAGTGTACAACAAAACAAAGTTGCTAACGGCCTTCCAGGCCTAGCCCCAACTCAGAGGCACCCAAAACACCTGGTAGGCTTCAAAACGGCGGCTCGGTTCAAGACCCCGCCTAGGCTTGACTCCCAGAACTCTCACCTATAAATACATATATAAAAACAGTGAGTTAAAGCCCAGTGAACAACATTAAAGCAAAGGGGTAGTGAACGAATTCCACATATAACATATCCGTAAAACAATCATGTCACAATCATTCATATCAGAACATAACATAATGGTACATCTCACAGGATACAACACATATCGTCTTCCGACTAGAGAATCGGTTCCGGTTACCGATTAACACATATCACCACAATGAAGTGGCTAACGAGATCTCGTATCACATATATGTCATGGACCCGCACTAATGTGCTGTCCCCCATGACTTGGGACTATCCGTGGATGCCATACTAGTTTCGCAAATAGGATATTCATTCATAGAATCAAGATAGCACTTTGAGAAAACATAGCATATCAATAACAGTTAAAACATAACTTATATCAACATAACTTTACAGAAATGTTACTCACAGTGGGTTTCCAAAACCGGTTGCACGGTCTTCGAGGTTTGACCTACAAATACAAACATTTATAGCATAATTTCTTAACACACATCGTCATCGAATCAATTAGTTTATTCTATTCTTCTCTTACTTTGTTTCATGTTTATGAGATGCTAATGGATGCATATAACATGTGAAAATCAAGTAAATGAAGGCCCGGAAGTCAGAAAACGATAAAAAAACAAAATTGGAAAATTGCACTGTTTGGCCGCACGTGCGGTGGCTTGGCCGCTCGTGCAGTGGCCTAGGCCGCACGAGCGGTGGAATTGCAGTAGCCAAAACACTGTTTGGCCGCTCGAGCGGTGGCCCAGGCCGCTCGAGCGGTCTGGGTGAAAAACCAATCCGAATTTCTGCTAAACTGTGGGTATTTCTTTTTGCCAAAACAACCTCAAAATCATAAAGCTCAAGGCCCAAAACACTTGAAAACAACTTGAATTTCCTATCTCTAGCTTCAAATAAAAATCATAACTTCTAAATGTTTCATGTAAAGATTTAAACCTTGACTTAAGATGAAAAATCATAAACATGCACATAAAAGCTTCATTTCTCAAATCCATGGTGTTTCTTCCTCAAATATGACAATCATGCAAGGAAAACATGATTCTAAACATGAATTTCATGATATTATGCCATGTATGCTCATATATGCTTCCTAGGTTAAAATACATCACAATATTATCAATTAGACATAATTTTCTCTTAATTCAATTTACTTACCATGAGATCATGGGTGAATCAACCCTATTTCAAGAAATTAGAAGAAGATTCTTACCTTAGGTAGCTAATTGGAGAAGATTTGGCCCAAACTCTTTCTTCCTCCCTTCCTTTCTCTTGATCTCTTCTTTTCTCTAGAACTCTCTCTCTTTCCCAGATTTTTTTCCCTTTTGTATTGAGTCAACAATGGGCCATATCTTTAGTTTTATATTTGTGCTTAAAAATTAAGCCAAACATGGCTTAACGAATCAGACGAAAATCAGTTCTCAATTAAATTTCCCAAATGGCTCTAAAAATTCCCGGTAACACGTAGGTGTGTTCAATTTCGTTTTTCGAACCCATTATGGTCGTCAATTTCAGTCTCGAAGTTGTAGTCCCGACAGATATTTTTCCAATTCAAACAGATATTCCCCAATTAATTCATATTATCGCATAATTAATTAAGGATAATTGTGACATGCGTTTTGGGCCGTTATAATGCATTTCACGCTCGAGCGTGACTCATGTCGCTCGAGCGGAAGTGCACGTACTCAGAGTGCTCGCTCGAGCATGAAGTCCCTCGCTCGAGCGTGGATCAAATTTTAGGAATTTCTAGACTTGATCTTCAAGTTCAAATTCAATCTTTAAAGCATCAAACTTGATTTTTCTAGGCCACAACTTGAGAAAACACATGAAAACCCTTAAAGCAACATGAATTAAAGATCATTTCAAGAAATCATGGCCTAAAAGCGTGTCAATTGTACACAATTTCAACTTAAATTTTAGGAACGATTCAAGAACATAACATACATGGACTTTCTTAATCTTGAGCTTCTCAAAACATGATCAAATGCCATAAAACAATTTGAAACTTGATGATTTCCCTAAATTGAGGTGAATTTCAAACATGCATGAAGGAATTTCCTAGCAACATGTTCTCAATGCATTGAAATGCACATGCATGCATAAATTCATTCTTTTAGCTCAATTCTCATGTTAATTCATTTATCACAATTGATTTGATGCATTGATCAACTAAATTACAAAATTAAAGACTAATATTCTTACCTAAGGCTCTCAATTCACAATTATTGAAGTTGTAGCTCTCAAATCTTCCCCAAGGTCAACAATTCCAAGCAATCCCCTCTCTTCTTGTTTTTTATCTCAATTTTCTTCCCTCTCTCACGTTTTTCTACTAGAATGGGCTCAACATGTATTCAAATGGATGAGAAAGATGAGTGGGGCTCATAAAGAAATGGTGTTTTATTAGTTTAAGTCATAGGCAATTCAGTGGGATTAAATTAATCTTATTTAATCGTTTCGAAACGAATTTTAATTGAACCTACCATAAAATTCTAAAAATTCTAATTAACACATAAATCAAATCAATTTCTATATCGGATGCCGATAAGGCATTTAATTCGCAAATTGGAACTAAATCATGAACAGATCTTTCTACGTCAAACAGATATAAACACAACATGATGCAATGCACATGTAAGTAAATCAGGATTTCTTCTCAATTACTTGTTAGGCACACTTAAGCATGAATTAACGTTAATTAAGGGTCGGGGTTGTTACAAACATGTTCCTTTGTATAAAATGGGTGAGAAATGGGATATTGCTATGGCTGCTCTCTATCTTGTTTCTGATACAGGTTCCTAATTTTTATTTAATCTATATAAGCTAACAAATTTTACAAACTTTTATGTCTTACTAATGCATCACCTATCATTATTAAAAGGGGTCGTATTTTAGATTCTGAAGTTTTATTATTTTATAACACATTAGGTAGTAAGAAAATTTTGTAAAGTTTATTAGCTTGTATGACATTTTACTTTTATTTAGTGGTGAAAGTAATGTGTTTTGTTATGAGTTATAACAATTTGAATTAAGTTTTGAAAACTCTTTTCAAAACTCATAACCAAACAAATTTTCTTACTTCACATGTCAAATCAAACTTTCAAAACTCAATTCTACACTCAATTCAAAACTCAATTCCACACTCAATTCAACACTTTATTCAAAAACCATAACCAAACAAATTTTCTACACTCAAATCATAATTCTAAAACATACAAACTCAAAATACAACTCATATTCTCAAATCATAATTACAAAGCTCTACCAAACGGAGCCTTAATTTCTAAATGTACACATAATGCATGTATGGGGTGATTCATGAATGAAAGTTTTTTTTTTTTTTTTTTGGGTGAATAAGAGATAAATGAAAGTTAGTGTCATTCAAGTATGTAGTTGAAAGGTTGAAAGTGTATTGATTATTTGGTTAATGTACAAGTCTTGATGCATGATTGGTAGAACCTATTTATACCTCCATGTACTTTGGTCAGTGGTGTGTTGAAGACATCTTCCTTTCCTAGGGCACCAAGTAATCCGTAGCCTTTTGCAATGTTCTCTTTAAGATCTTTTAAGAAAAACTAAAAACTAAAAATCTCTCTTACTTTACAAGTACCATTTGTTAATTTTCATTATTTTCCTTAGTTATGAAATCTCATCTGAGTTGTTGATGTTTGAAGGGAAATACATCAATGGAACAACATTGGTGGTTGATGGAGGACTTTGGTTGAGCAGACCTCGTCATCTTCCGAAAGAGGCAGTGAAGCAACTTTCTCGAGTTGTGGAGACGAGATCCAGAAACGCTCCGGTTGGGATTCCAAAGAGCAAGCTATAACCAATACATTTGGTGATCAAAATTCTGGGTTATGTTTGGCATGATGTTAAATTAACCCCAGCCAAGCTATAGACTATTTTTTTTTGGAGCTTCAGTAAAAAGCAGACTCCAAACAACCACCATATGATTGCTTATATTTTTGAGTGCCTGCCAGCTTGAGCATTTGGTGAATGAAACAGTATTACACTGTGCTCTCAGGTATCGATGACTCTATGAGTATGTTTGATTGACAGGATTAAAGTATGAGATTAAAATTATTAATTTGTGGATTCAATAATTTTGTGTGTGTTTTGAAATTTTGTTTCAAGATTATTAATTTAATGGATAATTAATCTAATAAATTTGTAAGATTATTAATAAGGGCATTGACTTAGACCCCCTTAAAATACCCACCCCCACAACCCCTCACACGTGGAGGTTGGGGATTGGGTGAGAAGAAAAAAAAAGAAAAAAAGAAAGAAAAGTGGACCAATCAAAGCTAAAGGGGGTGAAGGGGGTGACTCCCAAAGGGGGTCTCAACCTTTATTCTATTAATAATGAGGTAAGGATAGAATTATATATACTAAGTTGAGAAATAAAATAAAAAGATTCTTTTACGCTTGATTAAAAATTAAAACACTTATTATATTTATATAATTTTATATTTTAGAAGGTTAAAAATATTTTTTGATATTTATTTTATAAAATTAGTTTATATTTAAAAAAAAAAAAAAAACCAAAAATGACTTTTGTATTTTTATTTTACTTTTATTAATTTATTTATATATATATATTTTTTCAAAATCACGTTTGTGGAGAAATTTTGATAAAGTGAAAGTTGTGAAAAAACATTGATGGATGGTACGATTGAAAAAGAAAATAAATATAGTTATAATCCTATATTCATATGTTTTATTATTCAATGCAAATCAAACAATGGACAAAAGGATAATTTATCCTATTAATCTAATTGGATAGTAAATACCACACTAATTTGATAAGATTATTAATACCTTCATTATTAATCTTGTGAATCAAACATGACCTACGTGTCTAATTTCAGGGTCTACTTGGATGTCCCCTTTGAAAATGAATATAATTTAAGCAATTGTTGGCGACAAGAAGAAGAATAAGCAATTAAAAGAGGGGTCATTTATAAAGCTCAATAAGTGAATAATGAATCTTATCAAACCCATGTAATTTGGTAGCAAAATCTTCAAATGCAAAGCATTTTTCAGCTTATTTTTTAAACCAAAGTTATTTTTAAAATCATGTTTTCAAAACACCATTTTAGATTTAAATTCATGTTTTCAATATGTGATTTAAAAAATCAACCAAACACTGAAAGCATTAACTTAGAACTGAAATGCGTAGTTTGAGTAAACAAAGATAAAGAGCTAACAAAATCAATTTCTTTTACCTATAGTCTGTTTATCAGCATTTTTTTGGGTAAGGTGTCTGTTTATAAACATGATGATTAAACAACATCACATTTCCAGCATTGACCGTTACATGAGACTACAACAAAATCAATTTCTTTTACCTATAGTCTGTTTATCAGCATTTTTTTGGGTAAGGTGTCTGTTTATAAACATGATGATTAAACAACATCACATTTCCAGCATTGACCATTACATGAGACTACAACATTTGAGCAAAATCCAAAAACCAAAAAACAAGGACCTTCCTCAAATCGGAGAATATGTTTCGGGATTTTGGACTATTCATCGATACATTGGCCAAGATATGACCTTATGACTGATAGTCATATTCCAATACCATTATTTAAAATTATGATTCTGACAAACAAATATGAGTACCCAAGCAACAGAATAAGAATGCTCACCCAGCCATTTCAAAGCTTTCCTCTTTGCACCATTCCATAGCATACAAACATATATTAACAAATACACTAAAATTTGAAAAATAATATTACCCATGTATGATCATTTGGCAATCCAATTGAATCAACAAAATCAATCTCTCCTACCTAGTGTCTGTTTACAACACATGATCATTAAACACCCCGACATTTCCGGCATTGAACATTACATGAGACTACTACAGTCGAGCAAAATCCAAAAACAAAAAACAAGGACCTTCCTCATATCTTTATTCTAATGGTTTTAAATATCAGTTGACACCTATCCATATCCACCGATAACGATACATATATCCATACATTATTTAAAACCATGATTCTGACTAACAAATAGGACTACCCAAGAAACAGAATTGAATGCTCACCCAGCCATTTCAAAGTTTTCCTCTTTGCAACATTCTCATCTCACCATGGCCTCAAACATCCAAGTTCTCCATTTGAATGTTGCTTTTGAGGGGCACATACTCTCCAAGATAGCCTCCAAGATGATCATACAGAGCACTCTTGTCAATCCCCTGGTGGTGATAGCTCTTGCAAACATAGTAAAACACACTCTGCACCATCAAACCCACCAAATTCACAATCACCATAACCCCAACCAAAAACCCACCAACCATAATCCTCACAAAAATTCTATAACCCTCTCCATGAACCACCACAGCTCCAAAAACCCCATTAATCACCCCGCAAATCGCCAGGTACCCGAAAACAAGCACAACCACCATTCGGGTCCTCCCCTTCAACAACTCATAGCTCTTCTTCATCGCCGCGAACCCGAAAACCGGTTCAAGCACCGAAACCACACTAGCTAAATGCCACAAAGCAGTGATGTAAACATGAACAACAAGAAACAGAATGGAAATCACAACCACTGAGAAAAACAGCAAAATTGGATTCTGGGTATCGACAGCTATAACAAGGAGAACCAGAAAACCCACAAACACAATGTAGTAGATGATCATGATTAGAGAAACCCACAAGTAGGTGATGAAGAGTCGCCGGAAAACGCGGGGAATGGCGGCGATGGTCGAGGAGAAGGAGACGGGTTTGGAGGTGTAGAGAGAGGCGACGGTGAAGACTACGGCGGCGGTGGAGAGGAGAGAGAAAGCGAAGAGGAAGATGAGGTAGAAGAACTGGAAGATGAGGAGCTTGGTCCATTGAGAGGAGTGAGAACCAGTTGGGGATTCGATTTGGGTGAGGAGAGGGTGAGTGAAGAGAGAGTGAGCTAGGATTGCGAAGGAGAGAGGGAAAATTAGGGTTAGGGTTAGGAGGTAGAAAGTTTTGGGGGATTGTTTAGGGATTGAGGTTGATTCTCTCAAGATGTCTGGTATGGAAAGGAATTGGAGCACCTCAGGAGGTAGATCCATGGTGGTTGATACAAATTGTTGTATGTATCTGTATCTATTTCTATGGAAATGTGTGGATTGGGAAATGGGGAATCCTAGAGAGAGAAGAATGTGTGTTGAAAAGAGAGAGAGACACAGAGATGGTGCTTGGGGAGAGAGAAAAAGGTAGCAAGTGAGAAAGAAAAGGTAAAGTGCATGTACGTATGTAGATACACACTTTGCATGGTTTAACAATGCTACCTTCTAATTTATCATCACTAAATGATTTATAATGATATAAATTAAGAATAATTATTTTAATTCGATCAGCATGGATCCGTTTATATCCATTCAAATGAGACAGATTTTACCCAATTTAATACATTGTGAGTCCGTATCGCACCCTATTTAAATCTGATTTGATATAATTAATAATATATATATATAAAGTATAATTAAATATAAAAAATAAATATTAAAAATTTGGAATTTAGTTTAAATATAAATAAATAATAATTTAAAAAGTCTCACTGTTTATATATATGAAAATAAGAAAAATTATTGAGTGTGTTAAAAATTTAAATAGTTCTCAATTTTTTTGACTATTTAAAATGTGGTAGGGTATTTGCAGGGACAAGGATTGGGTTAAAAAATTTCACTCGAGCGGGGGTAAGGCGGAGGCGAGAGTGGGGTTTGAAAGCGAGGGCAAGGGCAAGGGCAGAGGATTACAAACTTGTTCCAAACTCGTCTCGTGACCATCCCTAAATATAATATTAAAGTTAAATTTCCCATAATAAAATATTTGACAAATTAAAATTTAACACTTATTAACCATATCATTAGAAATAATTTTTAAAAATAATAAATTATATATTTCAAACATTTTTCAATTACAAAATTATTATATATTATCTCTTTGCCGTCATTTGATAATGTTATATATTTATTTATATATTTTTATGTGTACAAAAACTAAAAATTAATTACAAAAAAATAATAAATTTTATAAACATTAAAAAGTTATTTTATTTAAATAAATTTAAATTTAAATTTTTACTCTTCTTCATTTCTTTTCACTCCGTCAATGACTCTCCCCTGACCATTATCTCGTTGTCGGAGAAGTTATTAGTTAGTCCTAGAATATTACTTTATATCATATTTTGAGGTACACTTGTTCAATTATCTTTTGAAGGGAGAGAAAAAGATGATAAACCTAACTATTTCAACTAATAAAAACAAAGTCAGAGCATTACATCAGCATCTCTTAAGGGCAAATATTAATTCTCTCTTCTGAAGAGCCTTCTCCACTGTTATCACTCTTGAGTTAAACATTTTACTGCCTCGTAGTTCGACACGTTTTCACATTACCCCTTGATATTGATAAATATATTCCTAAATACTATGTAATTTTAATTGAAGTGAAAAAATGACGGTATCTGGTAAACTTAATAGCGTGGATGGAACACGTGTAAGAAAAGTGTGTTTACATTGAAATTAATGTTTTGGCACCAAAATTGAAAGGTTAAATGACGAATTTGTCCTTTCACTTGCCTTTATAAACATAAAGCAACTAAACCCACTTTTTACAACCAAAAAAAATTCCAAACCCATTTTTTCCAGCAAAAAAAATTCTAGGACCACTTCTATTTTTGAAGATGCCATCCTCCCAAGGTTCCCACTATAGTGGACAAAGTTTAGCTCGTACATGCTATTGTGGCCAAAGATTTCTGGTGAGAACAACTTGGACAAATGCAAATATGGGAAAAAGATTTACAGTTGTGATTTGTGGCACTAAATTCAGGGGCACTAATGCCCCGAATTTCTATATCAGGTAAAAAAAAAAAAAAAAAAAACAAAGTTACCAAAACTGGAAATTAGTGCCATTAGTGCTCACAGTTTTAGTGCCACAAATCATTTTTCAAAGATTTATAGGATGTAAAAATTATGGGGTAATCACTTTCAGTATTTAATAATTAAGTAATTAATTAATTAATTTGTTATGTCATATAATATTGAAATAAAAATCTAAACCTATTTATTCAAATTTTCAGATTCATGCCACCACTCGTGAATATTTTGAGTAGATTGACCTACCATTGTGTCGTCGCTCGCGTGATCTATTACCAAGACTCGTGCAATGAGTAAATCATATGGAGTTAGAAGTTGAAAAAGCTCACAAAAAGGAAAAGTTGTATCGAAGAATGTTGCTAGAAATCTGGACATTGTTTTTATGCTATATTGCATCTACTCTAAAACGAAAGCAAAAAAAAAAAAAAAAAGGAGTGTTATGTAACCTGATATAAGGAAGGAAGATATATAATAGTGAAGACTATTTTTGCTATAAATGAAATATATTTTTGAAGCATTACAAAACCTGTTCAATTCCAACACTTGAAGCATGTTTATTAAGCATTAACATATCAACATGTCACTCACAAAACCTGCTCTCTAAGACCAACATTTCAACATTTGAAATAAAAAGCCTATTTAATTTTCACCAACATTCCAACATTTCTGTTCGACTTATTTATTTTGATAATTTATTTAATTATGTTTTAATTTATTTGAAAGAGAAAAATAGAATCCAAATTTATTTTGTCCCATTATTTCTCACCTAAACTTTTATCCTAAATGTTGTTAGAATGTATTTAATATTTGATTAAATCAGGAGTTCAAACAGTCCAAAACAAAGGTTCAAACAGCCTAGTACAACAGCAGGCCAAAAGGTTTAAAAAGTTCAAGTGGAAGATATTCAAATTAGTAATGATGGAAGTACAACGGTTATAAACGGCTATAAAGGTTCAAAAGGCCAAAAAGTTCAAAAAGTTAAAGTGGAAGATATTCAAATTTGTAATGACGTAGTGGAACATATTCAAATTGGTAATGATGGAAGTACAACGGCTATAAACGGCTATAAATTCAAATGACTACAACGACTATAAACGGCTATAAATTCAAATGACTACAACGGCTATAATTTTCATTATATATATCAAAACCTCTAATGTAAACAAGTTACAAAAAACTTGAAAATATTCTTTGATCTATAATCACTTACATCTATTCTCAGAATTATACACTGAGCCTTATAGCTTTAAGCCAATCTTTCCTGTGTGAGATTTACAGAAAAATCAAAACTTCATTTTATATATCTATCTTTGAGAGATATTTATTGTAAACTTTATTTGAAAGCAAAAATACCATTTCATTTTGTAAAAGTGTTGCAAACACTGTGTTCTTGAAATCTTGAGAGTGATTGTGAATCACCTAAGATTTGCAAGGGTTTGGACTTGTGAAGTCTATGTAAAATTTGTGGAGGATTGCTCCATTTGTAAAGAGGTTGCTAGCACCCCTGTGAAGCTAGAAGATAGTGGAAAATCTCAAGTGAAGCTTGAGGAGTGGACGTAGGCCGAGTTGAAACCGAACCACTATAAATTTGTTTGTCTCTCTCTCTCTTATCTCTTTATTTTATTTTAAATTGCCATAGTTATATTTCATATTTTTACTGTGCTAAAATCATTAACTGACATAGTTGTTAAGACACTTGTTTTAATTATTTTTATTTAATTAATTATATTTATCTATTGTGCTGGTCATAATTTTTATTAGGGTATTATTAATTTTAATTGTAAAAACCTAATTCACCCTCTGTAACGCCCTCAAAATAATACATAAAACCCAGCATTTTAGACATGCAATGATATAAGAGAAATAAACACCTTTCTATTTATCAGAGTAGTTCTTACAACGGTATTACATGTTAACAACAAAAGCAAATGCCCTACGGGCTTACAGCTTTCCAAGTCAACACTTGGTTGCAAAAAGAAGAGTGCTAACTCAATACATATTAAGCCCTTGGCTTGAATTTACATGTAATACATCAAAAGAAAACAAACAACAAAAACAGTCTGTCTGCCTCTAGCCTCCCAAGCTATGTCCTTGGAGGTGGCATGCTACCTGTACCTGAAAATGATGTCCCATATAGGGCGAGCCACAGCCCAGTAGAAATATACTAAACCAACTATAAATAATGACTAAAATAATAGCATTCGATAGATGGTCCACACTTATATTCCAACATTGAGTTTGAAAACAAGGCTCAGAACCTAGCCAAATAATTTAATGAGATTATAACTCATCTTTAAACACTTTCGAAATTCAAGAAGGATACACATTTTGGTACTGTATCAATAACACATAAACCACTTCCATACTTCACGAATAATACACATTTTAGTGCTGTATCAATATAACATAGAAACACTTCTATACTTCATAATTGATAATGATATACATTTTAGTGCTATATCAAATCAAATCAAACCCTTCCACAATTCACACTTGATACACATTGTAGTGTTGTATCAATGTCAAACAAAATCCGATTTAGAGGTCCATCCCCTATCTTCCCCTAAACCGTGGAATACATCCCCTATCTCCTCCCACATAACACAATGTATATAAGCAATCATCATATACATGTTCAATCAATATATAAGTTTGATGTATTATTCCAACCGCCATAATCGATGGCTTAATCAATTGATTAGTTTTAGTTTGCCTAATCATCATGCATTGTCTACAACAATCAAGACTATCTTCCACCGATAGCCCAAAGCAGTTATTTCTAAATAGAAAATAAATGTATCAAATGGATAAAATATCAACTTTTGTCAAGGTGAGCGATAAATTAATCCAACTACACCCCTTAATCCCATAAGTTCTCAATTCCATTATTCTCCATTCAATTTCTCTTTTCTCAAATTAATTACACAAACTAATTTATCAAACTAATTATGGCATTTTCCCATAATTTGCATAACAACCTTAAGGTTCCATTTTCATCCATAATTCAACATTGGTCTCATTTCTCTACGTCAAACATGCATATAGGTTTATATATAAAACCCCCATCTTTTGTAAATTAAACAAAGACCCAAACTTTCTCAAAATTACTCAACAACCCCCAACATATCAAAATGCTAAAATTCAAAGACAAAGCTCATAAGATGGAGTAGGTTATCCCTACCTCGAAGTTAGAGCTCAAACGGAGATGAAGACCAAAAATCAACGTGCTCCAAATCCAAAGTTTTTCAGATTAAAACGAAGCCCAAGACACCCTCTATCTTTTTAACAAAGGACTTAGGGTAGATACTCACTCTAGATAGATCAAACCTTAGAGAGAAGACAAGTATAGAGAGAGAGAGAGAGAGAGTCGGATTTTAGGGTTTTGAAATGAGAGGAGATGAAGAAGTGATGTTTTCCCCGCTGCTGCCTACTGATATACAACAGGCTCACTCGAGCGAAGAGTTGGTCGCTCGAGCGACCAGACACAAGAAACCTATCTCGCTCGAGCGAAGGACGTCTCGCTTGAGCTAACAATTCAAACCCTCAGGTCTGCAACCAGACGCACGCTCGAGCGACAGAATTCTCGCTTGGGCGAAGAACAACCAACTCGCTCGAGCGAAGAAAAGCTCGCTCGAGCCAAGAAATGCAACTCTCAGGTCCAGAACCAGACGCAATCGCTCGCTCGAGCAAAGAAACTCTGGCTCGAGCCACCAGGCACAAAACTCAACTCTCGCTCGAGTGAAGAAACGTTGGCTCGAGCGAAGGACCAAAAGCAAAGAGCTCGCTCAAGCGACAAACTGCTCGCTCGAGCGAAAGACCAAAATTCTGGACAGCAACCATTTGCTCCCAAACACAACCAACCTGTAACAAACCTGCCCAACACATCCTATAACTCAAATATAAAGTATGAAAGGACGCAAACAAGATATAAACAACTGCTAACATCCACGGAACCAAGTCTGGATCACTGTATAACAAGGGATAAAACTCGGGATCGCTATACCCCCCATCTTAGGTTGTCTTTTGGGTAACAATTGGTATCAGAGCCTAGACTCTTGCTTTAGATTTAACCATCTAAGAGTTTCGATCCATGACAACCTTAGCTAGCACTAGCACTAGCACTACTGAAGGACAAGCCACCAATAGGCCACCATTATTTGACGGAAACCACTATAGTCATTGGAAAGATAAGATGACCCTATACCTACAAGCCACTGATTATGCTATGTGGATTATTGTCACCAAAGGTCCAAAAATTCCTACCAAATTAGTAGACAATATTAGTGTACCTAAAACTGAAGATGAATGTGATGAGAGGGATCATAAATTATTGCAAGCCAATGCTAAAGCCAAACTCACCATTGTTTGTGGATTAGACACTAAGGAGTATAATAGAATTTCAAGTTGTGATTCGGCAAAAGAAATTTGGGACAAACTTGAAGTAACTTATGAAGGTACAAACCAAGTAAAGGAATCTCGTATTGATATGCTTGTTCATAGTTATGAATTATTTAAAATGAACTCTGATGAATCTATTTCAAGTATGTTTACTAGATTTACTGGAATTGTAAACTCTTTGAAATCTCTTGGCAAAACTTATACTAATAGTGAGTTGGTAAGAAAAATTATTAGGTGTTTACCAAAGAATTGGGAAGCAAAGGTCACGGCCATTATAGAAGCCAAAAATCTCTCCACACTTGAATTGGATGAGCTTATGGGTTCCCTTATAACTCATGAGATCACCATGAAAGGACATGAGAATGTTGAAAACAAAATGAAAAGTGGAATTGCATTCAAAGAATCATCAAATGAAAAAGAACATGAAAACTCAAGTGATGAAATTGAAAATGAAGTAGCCAACTTGTGTCTCATGGCTCTTGAAGATGAAGACTCTACTCAAGATGAGGTAACTACTCTTTATGAAGAACTTGAAAGTGCATTCCATGAACTATTAAATGAATTTAGAAAAGTTTGTGCCAAAAATAATGTGTTGAAGAAATCTGTTGCATCTTTATCTATGAATGTAGAAGAATTAAAGAAAGAAAAAATTATTTTGAAAAATGATTTTGATACTATCTCTAATGAGAAAATTACTTTAAAAAACAATGTTGATGATTTAACAAAAACACTTGAAAATTTTGTAAAAGGTAGAGATAATCTCAACATGCTTCTTGGAAATCAAAGATATGTTTTTGATAAAGCGGGTATTGGATATGACCCTATTAAGAAACAAAAGAATCTTAATACAATTTTTGAAAAGACACCTCTCATGACACACCCTCATATTACTTGTCATTATTGTAGAAAGAATAGCCATTATATATCTTCTTGTCCATTCAAAAAGAATATGAACATGGGAATTAAAAAGATTTGGATTATTAAGGGATCTAACAAAACTAAACAAGAAGGACCCAAGAAACTATGGGTACCAAAAACCAATACTTTGTTGTCATCTTGTAGGTTTGCCTTAATTCTACAGCTAAAGAAGGGAAGTGGTACCTTGATAGTGAATGTTCCAGACACATGACCGGAGGTAAATCCTTCTTTACTACACTGTCATCCAAAGATGGAGGCCTTGTTATTTTTGGAGACAACAAGAAAGGAAAAATCATTGGTGTTGGTAGCATCGGTATTTCTCCTAACCCTTCTATTGAAAATGTTTTACTTGTTGATGGACTTAAGCATAACCTACTTAGTATTAGTCAATTATGTGATAAAGGTGATCGAGTTATTTTTGATAAATCACATTGCACAATTGAAAGCACAAATGATCATAAAGATTTATTCGTTGGTAATCGCCATGATAATGTTTATGTTTTTCATCTTAATGATCTATATGCTAGTGATGTTAAATATTTATATGTTAATAATGAAAATAGTTGGTTATGGCATAGAAGACTTGGTCATGCTCATATGAATTTAATTGCTAAACTTTTGAGAAAGGATGTGGTCATTGAACTTCCAAAAATTAAATTTGAAAAAGATCATTTTTGTAGTGCTTGTCAACAAGGAAAACAAACTAAAATATCGTTTAAATCAAAATCTCATATTTCCACAACTAGACCTTTACAACTATTGCATATGGATTTATTTGGTCCCTCAAGGACATCTAGTCTAGGTGGTAAACATTATTGTCTTGTTATAGCTGATGATTATTTAAGATTTACATGGGTTATGTTTTTAGCACACAAAGATGAAACATTTTCTTCTTTCACAAAACTCTGTCGTAGAATTCAAAATGAAAAAGGTTTTCTTATTACTAATATGTTAATTTCTTTTTTAGTCATATCTTTTTAGAATCAATTTTGATGTCATCGTATGTTTTTGAGATGTATACTATCTATATTTTGAATTGTACATTTATGATCTCAAGAATATGCTCAATATGAAAATTTCATGCTTATATGCTTTACATTGGAATATTTGAATGAGTTATGAAATACGTTGATTATGATCCATCATCAATGTCTAAATGAAAAGAAGTATCATACGTTTGTAGAGACATTGTATCTATCCTATTGAATATCTTTTGAATGTGGATTATATTGGCATACATTTCATAAAATGCTTTTGATTGATAAATTGTTGAATTAATTGTTTATAACATTCATGTTGTGTTCCACATTAAGTAAAATATTTTATCACACTTGAGTATGTGGATTGAATTGATGAAAATGCATCTTGATAATGTTATGTGATTAAATGAGATTGTTGCATCATTTTTTAATAAAACAAAGAGCATAACACTATTTTCTTATGCATATTATACTATGTGTTACAACTTGAAAATTCTAAAAAATAGCATTCCAAACTCTTGTTTGATCATTGAATTATTTTTCACTTTTTGAGTTTGTAATAAGAAGTGATTTGTATTGCATTTTTATTGAGTAATAGTGTTTGTTCTATGAATGCTATATTTACACAAATCACATTAGAAAATGGTAGCACCAACTTAGGGGGAGAAATCATTTTGCTAACATACGTGTTAAACCTTTTTTAGATGAACTCCTCATGAAAGAAAATTGAAGATTAAAAAGCTTCCATCTCTTGAACCTAACGTATGCCTCATATACTCTCTTAAGTTTTTGAGGTAAAAATTCTATCTTATATCCTTTGAGCTAATACTGTTATTACTTTGATATGAAAAAGATTGATTATGCTTCATATGATTTGCAATGTATACTCTTTGATGATACTCTTGCCTAAAAATCATGCATATGTGTAGACACCCCATTTTTGACCGTCCTCAAGACTTGGTTGTGCTTGTAGGTACACCCAACAACTGGTTCGATTGCTCGCTCAGCATTCGACTGTTGCGGCGGAACATCACCGGTTTGAGTTTCCTGGACCTTGTATCCTTTCTGCCTCATTTTAGGACCCTGTTTTGGTCCTTTCAGAGTGGCCCTCTTGGTGCACTGTCGGCCATGGCATGGCACTGCCGGCCATGGCTTTGCCCCTGCTGGCCACTGATGAAGCCCTGCCAGCCATCAGTGTTGCACTGCCGGCCATTACTGATGGCCGGCACCCCTCTATCTCAGCTGGTTTCCAGGCAGATCTTTTGAGCCAGCTGGATTTTCATTTGCTCCCCTCCATACATGTGTATAGAGGGATGGAAGCCTTGAAAAGCTTGTTCAAGAAGCTTTGGCTTTGCTTTGTTCTATATAAGCAAGAGCCCTCTTCCTTAGACAAAGGTTCTGAGTTTTTAAAGAGGAAAAACTCTCATTCTCTCTATAATGTGTGTGTTTGAGGCTTTGAAGTTGGATTTCTTTGCACTTTTACACTATAACACTTAGAGTTACACCACCACCATTGGATCAAGCTTCTTGGGAGGTCTTCTTGAGCTCTGAAAACCAGTTTCCACCCCCTGAAGTTGCTGATTTCGAAGAGGGTCTTCAAGGGTGAGCCTTTCCCCCATTTTTGCATTTTCTTGCACCTTGCTTTAGCCCTCTTTACATATTGTTTTAGGCTTTGCTTATAACTGAAAAAAGTCTTGTTTTTAAGTGATTTTTAAGTTTGGTTAAGGTCATTTTGCTGTTTGGGGTGTGTAGCCCCCTTGCATGCTTTGTTTGGCTTTGTTTTAAGCCATATCTTGGAGCCTCCGAGCTAGCCTTGGTTTGGCTTTCCTACCACTGAAATCCAGTGGATTTTCAGTGGTAAAGGTGTGGTTTTGAGATCCCAAATCAGAGGGGGTAGTCCCCTCTCTTTGTGTTCCTCTTTGCTTGCATTTTTGGCCTTCCAAAGGACCATCCCTCTATGCATTTTTGAGGCTTGGTTCAGGCCCTTTTTTGTGACTTCTAGGACCTACCTTGGCCCTGTCCAAGGCTGGTTTGGTCATGCCTTGCTTGCATCTAGCATGTGTATTGTAACTCCATCCATAGCTCATCAAAGTAGCATGTGTGCATAGTCTTTGTTGAGCCCATTTCAGTCCATTTTTGGTGATGTTTTACCATGCCATGAATCTGTTTTGGGTTGGTTTTGTTACTCTATGCTTGCATGATGCACTTGTAGTGTAAATCCCCTAAACTAGCTTCATATGCTCCATGCTTTGCCATGTCATTTTAGCTTGTTTGGTTTACATTTCAGCATGTATTTGGTCATCATTTGGCATGTTATGACCCTATCCATAGTTGGTTTGATCATCCTTTGCATGCTCCATATAGGTGTAGAACAAATCTTGTTTACTAGCCTTTTGTGCATGATGTTTTGACTCATCATACTAGCATATTTTGGCTTTGCTCTAACATGATTTTATGCTTATTTTGGGCTGTTCTTGGACTGTTTTAGGCTGCCATGGCCATACCACTTATGCTTTGTATAGCTATAGTGTAAATGCTTGGGCTAGTATTGGGTTTTGAGGCCCCTACCATGCCATACATGTGATGTTTGCATGCTTTGCCCTCATTCCACATGCTATTTCAGTCCATGAAATGTTGTCATACACTTGCATTTGACATGCTTTGAATGCTTTACATAGCTCGTGCTTTATGCCTCAAGAATGAGCTTTTGTGCATGCCATTAAGCCTAAGCCCTTGGCTTATCATTTCAGTGCATTTTTGGTCTTAATATACCATGATGTAACTCTGTTTTATGTTGTCCAAGTTATGCTATGTTTGGTTTCAATAGGTGTAGTGCATTGCCTCATTAATGCCTTGCATGCTCCATGTTTTTAGCATTGTGTTCTAGCCCGCGTTGGCTAGCTTTGAGCTTGGTTTTGGTCTTGTTTGGACCTGCCCTAGGACTATTTTAAGTCCCCTTAGCCCTTTGGGGCTTGCCTTGTATGGCCATGGCTTAAGTCCCCTTGCTTACTTTGAGCTTTGAGCATCATAACATGCTATGCTTGCATTGTTGAGTTGATTTGGCATCAATTTACATGGTATTTCAGAGCTTACCTCATTGTCATATATCCATGTTTGTTGCTCCTTAAGTGTGCTTAAGAGTTGTCCTCTTTGTGCCTTAATACTTGAGTCACTTGGCATGCATATTTGCTTTGCTTTTCATGCTCTTCATGCCATCAATTCATCACTATTGGCTACTGATTTGGACCTATTTGAGAGCTGTCCATCTTTGGTGTAAGCCCACTTTACCATGTTGTCGCATGCTTGTTACATGTAGTATGTTGTTGCATACTTGTTTAGCTTTACATGCCTTGTATGTTCACATGTTCATATTGCGTTTTGTCATGTTGTCATAGGTTGTCGCCTCACATCATTCTTATGCACTTGTCGCATGTCATTAGCCTTGTTAGGTTGTCCATATTGCATGTTTGCCATGCTTATGTATTGCATTGTTTGGATTAAGTGTTAATCCGAGCACGAGGAACAAGGGACGTTTCATATTTCGAGTGATGAAACGTGTCTCAATTCTCGGTCGCCGAAGCTCTTGATGATTCATGATAGAGTTCTAGGCTTTACTTGCTTTATTTGTGCATTCATTTTCATATTGATTTGCATAAGTTGGATCTTTGGCCATCATGCATCGGAATGCGTGATTGATGGTCGTGGATCCGATTTGGCCTCTCCCTTGATATTTTGAGGTGATTTGAAGTGCCATGGTGCGTACATGCCCTTGGGAGACCCTCCATTTTCTCTATTTTGTGCTTCGTTGCAATTTGGTGTCACAGCACACCAGTGGCTGGCAGCCTGCCATTGATGGCCGGCACTGTGCCACTCTTGGCCGGCAATGCACCACCCTTGGCCGGCAGCTCTCCCTTCATGGCCGGCAGGCCACTGGTAGCTTCCCCTGTAGTGTTTTGGTAAGTTGCAGCAACAAGCACTGGAAGACACCCTGCAAACAGAGCCTCTAAAGAGCAACCAGAAGGCCTTCCAAAGTGAGGAACCGAAGCGAGCATGCATGCCTCTCTTCTCCAAACAGAGCTGGAATAGCATCATTTACCGGTTTCCCTATTTGCTTGTTGTCATTCATTAATTAGTTAATTGATTTGTTAATTAATTAAGTTGTGTAATAATTAGTTGTAGCTAGTTATTCATTTAGTTTTGTAATATTTAATTAGCTCGTGAGTTAGTTAATTAGGTGGCTTGTATTATTTATTCGGACCCTCCGAGTGAGGGCCAATGTTGTAATAAGTGTGCGTGCGTGTGTGCATGTCTTCCAACCTCCATTTCTTTCTCCCTTTTACTTACCTGCTTTCGATGGTTAGTATCAGGGCATATTTCAATTAGCATATCTTATGCTATGCATGCGTGCATTCATTCATCTGTATTGCATGCACCGGGCTCGGCGCATCATACTAATTGCATAGTATTCCAAATCTAACTTGAATACTGCTGTCTGTGCATTCCATATGCCATCCTAGAATTAGCCGAGCCTACTCTAGTGACATTTTGTATGTGTTGCATTAGCCATTTAACATGGACTAGGGTCACACATGTTTGCTAACTAGTTTACTGTTTTGGCACGGAGTACACTGTAAGTATTTATGCTTTAGCATCTCGCATGAGTGTGAATGTTAACATGACAGCATGCTTACCATGTGGCTAAATGCTTAGTTGATATAACTGCCTGAATGCCTGTGGGTGAAGGTTGGATTGTTTGAGTTGGAACAACTCGTTGAAATCCGTATTTTAGCCTACTTGCGAGTAGCAAATTTCAAATATTTTCAAAACAAACGGATATGCAACGCTTTGTTCCAAATTAGGCGATCTAGTCTATACTTGTTTTGCTGTGCGCATCACATAGTAATTCTAGCTAATTAATCGGAATAAGAACGCATGTGTTTTCAAAAACGAGATATCATGGTTAGTAGAGGCCGATCTTCGGATCGGGCGAGAGGGGGTGCTCATAGCTGACCTTCCCCAATCGTACCCAAGTTCCCGAGCCGAGGCAACTTTGGTGATGACGGACACGTGGCCTTTGGCACTGAGTCAGGGTTTCCTAAATTCTCTCATTAAAAAAATATTTAGGTGGCGACTCTGTATCTGGCAAAGCAGTCCATGTTTGGCACTTCTTTTCTAAAAATCTGTTTTTTCTCAAAACGATTTGCCGGATTTGGACTCTTTGGTTCAAGATTAAGAACCGTGACAAATCGAGTCCGAACTGTAACGCCAATGAGGTCCCTCGCGGGCTTGTTACACTATGCTTAAAATGTGTGCTATATATATTCATGATTTTTCTTGGCATATGGATTGCTATACCTTGAACATGCTTCATTTTTTGGATTTATATTAGCTCCATGAGATTATATTGAGTTTAACCTATTATGAGTAATATTTGGTATTCTACATAATGCTTGAGCTATGATTGTTAAATCTTCTAGATTGCATATTAGTATCCTTGGTAGATTGCATATTGATATCATTTTGGCATCCTTATTGGTAACATTTGGCATCCTATTTGATATTATTGAGGAGAACATTTTAGTTATGAGCTTTCATTATTCATATCTCCTATTGATTTTGCCAAATGAAACAAGGGGAAGAATTTAAACTTGATTAGTTTTAAACTGTGTAATTTTTTTTTGGGTTTTGTATCTTGAGGTAAAATTAACTTTGTATACATTGATTTTTTTAAACCCTTATGGTATTTTTTTTGCATTACCATTCCAGTAACACCAACGTCCCATTCAGTTTAATTTCTGCTGGTATTATTTTATTTTATTTTATTTTTATTTTTTTATTTTGTTATTAGGCTTCATTTCTTTTATTTTTATTTTTTTCATTATTATTTTTGTTTGGGCTTAATTTTCTTATTTGTTTCTGCTTTTTAATTTCATTTTTCAGCACTTAAACATAAAAATAAAAACAAATCAAAATACAAATATTTACATATAAAAAAAAACACCTTTCATTTTTTCTACGGCCATACGCCGATCACACTAAACATATTTCCAAAAAAAAAAAAAAGAATCCTTTATTTTTTTTTTCTGGCCATACGCCGACCTCACTTACTCGTCTCTTCCATTGTTTTCTTCTTCTTTTTATCACCTTGGGTGACCCTTGACACCCCTGCTCCCGTGCTTTCGTCGAGAGCGATGACTCCCCGCTGACTATCAAAGGCCAAGAACGACGTTGCTCCAAATCGGGCCATGGAGGTGGTCTTCCGTTTAAGCTCTTTATTTTCAGCCTTCAGTGCGCCTATTTCTGCTCGCGCATCCTTGTACATGCGCTGGAGCAGAGCGAGTTGGGCGTTGACCTGATAGAGCTTACTCATCCTGTTCTGAAGTCGGTGAGCCAATTTTGTGACTGCAGTCACCGTCTCCATACAGGACGTCAATGTGAAATGATTGGCTTCTATGTCTGATTGAGCTGCCATGATTTGCTCAATCGACATCATAGGAAGGTTAGGCAGAGGAATGACAGGAAGAGTAGGAGTAGAGGCACTCGGTCCAGCAGAGCTTATGGGATCGTTCAGGTCCGAAAATAGAGTGAGGGGACGGGATGAGAAAGCTATGGTTTAGAGGTGAGAGGTGTAAAAGAAATGAGTTGTAGAGAAATAAAAGAGAACAGACTGAGGTTTGGCCTCCTCCGTTCAGTTTTTTTTTTGTCTCTCGATGAGAAAGAAGAACAGAAGAGAGTGGTGAAGAAGAGATAGAAGAGCGTGAGGTGAAGAAGAAGAAGCAGGCGAAGAGAGTGATTAAGAAGAAGACGGAGGAGAAGACGACAAGAGGGAGTGAGAGCCAAGGCAGCTAATTGACCCGTCTCGCTTTTGTCGGTCGGCTGATGCAAAAGCGAGGAAGCGTGTTCGACGCGATTTTCGACAGAAAAAAGAGACGCGGAGCGAATCCTATATATATATATGTATATATATATTTATGTTTTGATTATCTATTTTTTTGATGCTATTTATCATTATTATTTTCCTCCTCCTCCTCTAGATTCTAACCCATGATTTCCTTTTGATAATGTCACAGGGGGAGAAAATTATACGATGTTATGTATTATGGTATTATTTTCAAACTAATCTAATGTTATGTATTTATAGTTTGATATCTTAATCTTATATCATGTTATTGATTAAAGCTTATTTATTACACATGTGCTAACCTATGTATTTAGAAATGAATTCAGGGTGCATGACTTGAGGGGGAGCCCTTGTTACTCCCAAATCAAATCAAAACATCATTGTGTGCCATCATCAAAAAGGGGGAGATTGTTAGACTTATTTATTTTGATAATTTATTTAATTATGTTTTAATTTATTTGAAAGAGAAAAATAAAATCTAAAATTTATTTTGATGATTTATTTGAAAGAGAAAAATAGAATCAAAATTTATTTTGTCCCATTATTTCTCACCTAAACTTTTATCCTAAATGTTGTTAGAATGTATTTAATAGTTGATTAAATCAGGAGTTCAAACAGCCCAAAACAAAGGTTCAAGCAGCCTAGCACAGCAGCAGGCCAAAATGTTCAAGAGGTTCAAGTGGAAGATATTCAAATTAGTAATGATGGAAGTACAACGGCTATAAAGGTTCAAAAGGCCAAAAGGTTCAAAAGGTTAAAGTGGAAGATATTCAAATTTATAATGATGGAGTGGAACATATTCAAATTGTTAATGATGGAAGTACAACGGCTATAAATGGCTATAAATTCAAATGACTACAACGACTATAAATTCAAATGACTACAACGGCTATAATTTTCATTATATATACCAAAGCCTTTAATGTAAACAAGTTACAAAAAACTTGAAAATATTCTTTGATCTATAATCACTCACATCTATTCTCAGAAATTATACACTAAGCCTTATAGCTTTAAGCCCATCTTTCCAAATCAAAGCTTCATTTTATATATCATCTTTGAGAGATATTTATTGTAAGCTTTCTTTGAAAGCAAAAATACAATTTCATCTTGTAAAGTGTTGCAAACACTGTGTTCTTGAAATCTTGAGAGTGATTGTGAATCACCTAAGATTTGTAAGGGTTTGGACTTGTGAAGTCTATGTAAAATCCATGGAGGATTGCTCCATTTGTAAAGAGTTTGCTAGCACCCCTTTGAAGCTAGAAGATAGTGGAAAATCTCAAGTGAAACTTGAGGAGTGGACGTAGGCTGAGTTGAAGCCGAACCACTATAAATTTGTTTGTCTCTCTCTCCTTTATCTCTTTATTTTATTTTAAATTGCCATAGTTATATTTTACATTTTTACTATGCTAAAATCATTAACTGACATAGTTGTTAAGACACTTATTTCAATTATTTTTATTTCATTAATTATATTTATCTGTTGTGCTAGTCATAATTTTTATTAGGGTATTATTAATTTTAATTGTAAAAACCTAATTCACCCCCTCTCTTAGGTTGTCTTTTGGGTAACAATTTCAAATTACAAAAACTACTTAATGTTCATTAAGTATCAACACTTGACTTAACCATTAGAACATGCCTTTGCAAATATTGTTTTACCAACCCCAACTAAGCCTTACAAATATCAGCAACATTTTGATTACAAAACCATTAGAACAGGCCTTACAAAAATGACATAAAATATTGTTTTAGCAACACCAAATAACAAGCCTTACAAAAGTGACAAAAAATAACTTTTCAATCATCAGATAGGCCACCTAAACCTAATCCCCTAAACCCTTTGCTCTATCCTTTGCATTCATCCCAGGTGCTGCAAATCCCCTTCCAAATTGGGGCACATGTCTAGCTGATGTAGAACTAGCAACAACTCTAGCTGATGCCCTTCCACTTGCCCTTACTTCACAAGGCATTGTTGGTTGTGCTTGAGTAGTGGTAGCTGGTTGGGATTAAGATGGGTGAGTATTGGCAGCTTGTTGGGATGAAACAAGATGAGTGACAGCTGGTTGGGATGAAGATGTGTGTATTGTAGCTTGTTGAGATGCAACATTTGAGAACTGCAATAAAAATTCAAATTTAAATACAAAAAATGAAATTACTGAAATTGAAATGAATTTACATTGCTTGGTTGACTTGCAAATTTTCTGGAACTGGTGGTTAGTCCACCCCTTCTCTTGAACATTTGGAATTTTTTATGTACTGGACCTGTAACGACCCAGAAATTCTTTCCTCCGCTCGAGCGGAGGAGTGGCCGCTTGAGCGGACTTTTGGGGTTCCCAGCAAATTTGGCAGACGGCTTTAGATTCTGGGAGTTGTGATTTCCCGCTCGAGCGGGGGAGTTTACGCTCGAGCGGACGTCTTTGTTGGTCTTCGCGCTCGAGCGCAGGGTTGGGCGCTCGAGCGGGTCTCCAGGTTGAGTTGTATTTTGAGGCATGTAGGCTCATTTTTGATATCTTATTAGCGTATTGGAACATTCTTATTTTATTTTGGGATATTGGTTGAGGTGGTAATGTGATGGTAAGGTAAGATTGGACCAAAAACCTTAATTTGAATAATTCGTTTACGACCAACCGTCACTCATTTGCCCTTTTCTTTTTCCACACTTTGAATATGGATGTGAGGTTAGGACCATTGGAAAGCTTAGTTCCGGGGCTTCAATTTGGACACAAGAACGACCTAAAACGGAGTCTGGATGGTGGAGTTATGCCTGTTCAAAGTTTCGACATCTGTGCTGGAACAGGTCCGCTCGAGCAGGAATCTGGACGCTCGAGCGGGAATTACGGGACAGCAGCTCTAAAAACGGGATTTTGAGATCTTTTTCCCCATTTTCTTTCCCCTCTCTTCTTTCCTCTTCTCCTAAGTCTGAAACCCTCCGAAACCCTAGCCTCAAACCCTTGATTCCCTCTATTTTGAGCAACAATCCACCATGGTTTGGACATCAAGGATGGAGAATAAGAAAAGATCAATGCTTTTAACCGATTGGAACTTGGATTTGCGAAGGTTTCTTCTCAAGCTTGCTCCTTTGTTGATTCTTGAGGTAAGGGTTCTAATATTCTTCAAGATTTACATTAAGAGCTAGAGTGGTGGTAGTTCCATTGTATTAATGTATAAATTTGCATTTTTGGAGCATATAGAGTAACTTATAAGATTTGGGCATTTCGGATTTGAAGCATGGAGGGGCCAATTGATGGATTTAAATTATGGATTATGAATCCTAGATGTTTAATCAATGGAAAAATTAGAATAAAAAGTGTTGGGTTAATAAGTTAATTATTTCTTGAAATTTCAATATTTTCTTGGAACCCTAGGTTGGTTAAGGATGATAACCAAAGAGTTGGCCCAAATTGAAAGTAGAATAATGAAATTGGGGTATTGAATTAGGTATATACAAGTTTAATTGGAATTTAGTGATACTTGGAAATTATGTTTAAATTTACGAATGAACCTTGTTATGAGTATTGTGAATCATGTTTTAATGAGAAAGGAAATTGGGAAGAAAGGTTTGTTGATGATGTGGATGAGGTAAACTTGGCTTTGGAATGTTGAATTGAGCCTTAGCAATTTAAATAGAATTATGTGGAATTATAGTTGGTGGTATTGAGTTAAATAATGTTAAATAGTGTGGATTATATTAATTGGTGATGCTTATGTGAGGTTATGATGATTATGTTGGGTTGTGTTAAATGTTGCTGAATTGACTTGTGTAGGGATAACTACAGGGGCGGACCTAGCATCTAACCACTGTGAGTAATAGTACGAAGATGTATATTTTATTTATCATTGATAATTATTATCACTAACACTTTGTTTCTTGTAAGTGTTACACGAACATGTTACGTGAACATTTATGATGATTGAAAGTCAATGTGAACATTGAAAGATTGGCCTACATCGGTATGACTTTGCAATGACTCTGTCCTGTTAATAACGAATAATAATTCTCTATTATCTATAAGTAAACTATGTCGTTTTAGTGCATAAATGGAATCATGTTATGGAATCACGTTCATCTTTAAGCCAAGTATATGTCTAAAATTGAGATTATTCTATGGTGTTATTTATGGACCCGAGGTCGTTAAGAACCTATGACATGCATGTAAATGTTTAACATTATTATGTGATCCTCATAAGGATGTGAAGTATTCTATCTTTGACAAGTACGTTCTATTTCAAGTATGGTTCTAAATACATACAAGTTCATGTATGTTACAAGTCTACAAGTCTTCAAGTATACGCATGTTACAAGTTCATGTCTATTACAAGTTCAAGCATGTTACAAGCTTAAGTATGGTACAAGTTTACATATGCTATGTAAATGTTAGGCAATCATGTTAAATGTTATGCAATCATGTTAATGTCTCAAGCATGTAATGTATTTATGTTAATGTTTAAAGTATGTTAAAGTTAAAGAATGTAAAGTGAACCATTTTCAAGGGCCTCGTGCCATTTTCAAGGGCCTCGTGCCATTTACAAGGGCTTTATGCCATTTTCAAGGGCCTCGTGCCATTTACAAGGGCCTCGTGCCACTTTCAAGGGCTTCATGCCACTTTCAAGGGCCTTAGTGCCAATATGTTACAAGGGCTTCATGCCACTTTCAAGGGCCTCGTGCCATATGTTTCAAGGGCCTTGTGCCACAAGTTTCAAGGGCTTTTATGCCACTATGTTTCATGGGCTTTATGCCAACATGTTTGAAAGTTTAATGCTATGATATTCAAGGACTTAAGCCAATTATGCTTCAAGATGTTATATTTCAAGTTATTATGTTTCTAGTTATTATGTTTCAAGACTGGGCCTAAGGCCGTTATGGAATTAGTACAGAAGCAGACTAATTATGTTACCTTTGCAATTTCACACGCATTGATAGATTATGTTTCAAATGAAGCACCGTTTTGTTATGTACTATTATTCACTGAGCCTGGCTTACTCTGTGTTATGTCTGTTCTGTAGGTGACCACCTTGGAGGTCAGACTTAACCTTGACGCTCGCCTTTCATTTGTCAACCTCAGTGTGTCCAGGCACCCAGACCAAGCCCATGCATATCTGTAAAGTTTTATTAAATTTATAGTTAATTGTCTATTTAAGTGAAAATGTATGTATATGATGTTTAATTATATGCTCATTAAAAGGGCTGGTACGTGTATGTGATCCTGGCATGTTAGTATTAGCTCAATGGATGTTTTTCTATATATTTTATCTTATTAAATGCTTCTGTTCAGGCCCCGTATGATATATATATAACAGGTTTAGTGTCCATTTTCGAATAGGTCATGCCCAAACTTTTAGGGGCGGGTTTGGGGCGTGACAGGACCTTTGCATTATTTTCTATTGTGTCCAAACCCTATACACTTTACACGTTGCACTAGTTTTCTATAGTAAGGATCATACCCAGTCTCAATCTAGTCATGTTCCCCTGGCATAGGATTTATCATGAAAGAATATGCCCTTAAGTATGTCTTCTTGCTAAAGTAATTATGCACATAAGCTTCAGTTTTCTCTCTATTAAGGTATTTACAACTTATGACATGTTTACAAGGAATACATGTTAGGTCTCAATCCCTACACCCATATGTTCTTGCCCTCAAATCTACTATACGAGTTGTATCATAACAATCCACCTCAAACTTTAAGTCACCTACAAAGCTAGTAAAGTAATTCTTAGCATCCCCTTTCTTTGATTCTAGTTTCTGGTGCACAGTTGGACAAATAGAGCCATCATATTTTTCCATTCCATTTTTCTTGACTTGTATTCTGTTCTTGCGTCACGACCCAAACCCGCTCCTATAGGTTCAGCATCGTAACCGGCCAGTAATCATGGGATTACTTAAGGCCTCTAAACAAATTAATAAGATTGAGGGGCTAGCGGATTCAAATATTTAAACATATATAGTCCATATAGCTGTGTAGACATACATAAGACAAAAATTTAAAACTGATATACATGAACCCATATATGACGTCACATACATATCTATTCTACATTGTCATTATACACAAAATAAGACAAAAGAACTGTTTACAAAAAAACAAAAGTCCAAATCTTATAACTTGGTTCACAAAACTTGACCATTAAACTCTTTCTAGAACCTTCTCAAGAGGCACAAAGGTTGGCTGACAAAACTGACCTCCAGGCAATGATCACTAAGCCTGGTCATGCGCCTGGTCACCTATATACATAAATAATACAGTAAGTTAGAGCCCAGTGAATAATAACAGAGTAAAGTTTTTAATGAATGATGTCCAGAACAAATTTAGATTTTAATTCTCTTATCAAAATGGAAACATAAGCATGTTCGTATAAAAAACAGAGTCATGTTCTTATTCATATTTCAATCATGCGTGGTACATCCATTAGGATTAACATATCTCTTTGGTCAAGCATATCAAGTTCCATAATGGAATCTCCGGTACCGGGTAACATAACTCATATGTGGGCCACGGTATTATTTCCGCCGGGCGAGGGCCTCATGACTATTAGCCACAGTATTATTTCCCCTGGGTGAGGGCCTCTGCTAAGGATACCACATAGACATTTCAAAGAATTGGATTATCATTCATGTAATCACAAAATCACCTTTTGTATCATTTGGAAACAGTTCATATCATATCATAATGTTCAAAAAGTATTTCATATCGAATATAACTTTACTAAGTTATTACTCACAGATAGTTTCACAAATAGCTTCGATAGCAAACCAACTCACAGCGCGCGACCTACACAAATATAACAGATATACATATTGAAACACATGCTTAACTTATTTCGTTTCGTTCTTAGTGTGTTTCTAAGTCTTATCTTCATTATTATGTCTTAGCTAAGGCTTAAGAATGCCTAGGATGCAGTGAGGATGCTAAAATATCTTGTAAAACACTTAGTCAAATTTCTAAAAACAGAGTCTTCGCTCGAGCGCAACTTCCTTTGCTCGAGCGAAGGTTAAAAAATAAGGGCGGTTGCTCTAGCGTAACTTCGGTTGCTTGAGCGGTCTGTAAACTCTGTAAAAGTACTGGTTGTGTGAATTTTTCGCTCAACAGCCGCACGACGGTTGCTCAAGTGTGAAACTAAGGTCTTCACTCGAGCGTAACTCTGGTCGCTCGAGCGCTTTGCAAAATCTGTAAACTTCTGGGAACTTGCATCTTACGCTCGAGCCAACGTTTTCTCGCTCGAGCGGAAGTGCAAAATACAGAGTGGTCGCTGAAGCGCAGGTTTTGTAGCTTGAGTAAAGAAACAGAATTCTAGAATTTCCAAATTGCTGATACAAGCTCAACACTCAATTCCCAAGCTTCCAAACACATCCTTTTGGGCCAAAACTTGGTAAAACATTAAGAAACTCATAGTAGGTGAATAATTACAAACCATTTCGCAAAATCAAGCCTAGAAGCTTTGCCAATTGCACAAAACAAAACTCAAAACTTTGAAACATAGCATGCATGTATTGACTTGGGTTCAAAGCTTCCAAAACATGATCAAATGCGGTCCAATGGTGAGAAATGTTGTGAATTATTAAAACCATGCTAGAATTACCACAAGGATGAGAGAAAATCTTTGAAAACAACTTTAAAACTCCATGAAATGTATATGCATGCATGGGATGCTCTCCTTTTCTACTTCCTTAGTCCAATTCATGCATGTCATGGCCTAATTTTTTTCAATTCATACACTAACCAACTAAATTACAAGACTAGAGGCTTGAATTCTCACCTTAGATGCTTAATTGAACTCTACTTGGCTAATTGTTTAAGTTTCTAAGTCAAATCCTCCATGTCTCGAGCAATTCTCCTAATTTGAACTCAATCTTCTTTTCTCTCCCTCTCTCTCTACGTTTGTTGCCTGAAAGGTGAAGGATTGAGAGTGTAAAGTGTGTTTTAGAGGTCATTGTGGCTTATATAGGCTTGGTTAATGGGACTTAATTAAGCTTGGCATAAGCTAATCAAATGGTTATTATTTAATTCTAATTAATTCATTCCAAATTGAATTTGAATTCAACCTACCATAAAATTCTAAAAATGCGAAATAATACATAAACCTAGTCAATTTCATATTCTGTGGCTGACAGGGTCTTTAATTCGTAAGATAAAGCAGAAACACAAACAGATACTCCTACCATGAACAGAGATAAATGCAATTAACATATAATACATGCAATTAATGTAAAATTCCATCTTGATTACTCATTAAGCATTCTTAATTAAGGCTTAGAGGCTAATCAAGGGTTAGGGTTGTGTAGACGCGCCTACGAGGGGGGCCTCCGTGCTACAGTTCGAACTCGAATTAGTCACGGTTCTAAATCTGAACCAAAGAGTCCGAAATCCGGCAAATCGTTTTTGGAAAACAAATTTTTGTAAAGAAGTGCCAAACATGGACTGCTTTGCCAGATACAGAGTCGCCACCTAAATATTTTATTTTTGGGGAAATTTAGGAAACCCTGACTCGTTTGCCTAAGGCCACGTATCCGTCATCACCAAAGTTACCTCGGCTCGGGAACTTAGGTATGATTAGGGAAGGTCAACTATGAGCACCCCCACTCGCCTGATCAAAGATCGGTCTCTACTAACCATGATATCTTTTTTTGAAAACATTATGCGTTCTTATTCCGGTTATTAGCCTAGATTTACTACGTGATGCGCACAACAAACAAGTATAGACTAAGTCGCCTAGATTGGAACAAAACATTTCATGTTTGTTTATTTGAAAAAATGGTTTGATGGTGCTACTCGCAAGTAGGCTAAGACATGAATTTTGACACCCTCAAGTGGGCTTAGAAAATATGGTTTTGCCACTCTCAAGTGGGCTTAAAACTCGTGTTCAATGCATTGTTCCAATTTAAACAACTCAACCTCCATCCACAGTCATTCAAGCAATTATATCACGTAAGCAGCTAGCCTCATGGTAATCATGCTATTATGGCAACACTCACACGCATGCGGTATGCTAAAGCATAAAAGCTCACCTAGTACTCCAAGCCAAAACAGAAACTAGTTAGTAATCAAGTGCATGATCCTAGTTCATGTTAAGATGGCTAATGCAACACATGCAAAATGCAACTATAATAGGCTCGGCTATTCTAAAGATGGCATGTGAAATGCTACAACTAACAAGTACTCAACTTGGAATTGAAATACAAGTGTAGTTAGCATGATGTGCCAAGCCCGGTGCATGTAAGACAAATGTATGGATGCACGTATGTACAACATGAGGTATGCTAATTTAAATATGTCCTAGTCTAACCATCATAAGCGGGTAAATAAAAGGGAAGAAAGACGTGGGATTGGAAGACATGCACACACTCATACACTCACACACACTTATTACAAATACGCCCTCACTCAGAGGGACCGAAAGAATAATACAGTCTGAATAATGAATCAACTATCCTAGCTAATTAATTATTACAGACCCTCTAATTAATTAACAAATTAATCACAAAAATAATTTAAATGTGAAGCTAAAGAGACAGTCGCAGCTCTGTTTCGGAATGCGCGAATGATGCATGCTTGACTCGCCCCGCTCGGAAACTCGCTACCATAGCACTGTTGCCTCTGTTTACACTGCCCTGCTCCTCTGAAAATTTGCACAAGTCCCAAGGATGCTTCTCTGAACACTGGGGAGCATCACCGACCAAGTGGGAACACCACCGGTCGAAGAGAATGGTCATCGACCATTGGTTGAGCCACCGGCTAATTGTGTTTGGTCGGTCAGCACTCCAAGTAGCCGGCCGGCTATTTCTTCCTGTAGGATTCTGCAGTTGACAGCAGCAGAGGGCAAGCAGTGTATGGCATGAAATTTTCAAGCAAATGTAAGCATGGTCACACTCCCTATCATGCAATGGACTCAAGGGGGCATGACCCACGACCCTCAGGCCATCAATTATGCATTTTGATGCATGATGGCCTAACAGGCCAAGTTTGCCATTCAATGTAAAAAAATGCATGCAACAAAACATATGAATGCCAACAACCTATCATGTTAAGATCAAGGGTACCGGCGACCGAGGGTTGAGACGTGTTTCGTCACTTTGAATATGAACACCCCTCATCCCTTATGCTTGGTTTGACACCCTAAACCAAGCATAATGCTATGCATGTACGCAATGTACAATGCAAGGCAATGCAACTCACACAATGCAATATGAGCATGTTAAGCTAAGGCTACATGGCACTACCTAATCATGCAAGCTATACTAATGCAATATGAACATGTCAAGCATACAACAAGACTATGTGATGCAACTAACTAATAACATGCAAACATGCAAACAAGACATAATGCGAGCATGCAACTAATGTAATGCAACATGCATCATGCTAAGCATGCAAGGATGGACTTATACTGAAATGAGAAGGCCTCAGCTCGTCCCAAAACAGTGGCCAAAATGGTGTAAAAGGGGCCAAAATGTCAAGCAAACAAGCATGCCAATTGGTCCAAGGTTCAAAGCTAGTCAAGATGCTTGAGCTAAGGCCATGTCAACCAAGCCCCGCAAGGCCAAGATGACTGAAAATAGTCTAAGGGCAGACCAAAATACGACTAGGACATGCATGAAACATGGTCAAATCATGCCAAGAAATGGGTCCAAAACAAAAAGCATGCAAAGCCACCAAGTGGAGCATTACTCTACACCTACCCCAACCACTCATGGCATGGACTAAGCAACCAAAAACAGAGTTTCAACATGCAAAATGAGCCCCCAAAAACCATTGATATGGCAGCCCTAAAGACTAAAACACTTAAACATGCACAATGCTCATTTCAAGGCACAAAAAGAACAACCCTTCAAGGCATGAAAGTGATGATAAATGTAAACATACAAGCATGGATTAGGGACTGAAATAGCATGTGAGATGACTCCAAATCACTGAAACAACCCAACTCAAGCATGTTCATGACTCATACCCTCAAGGCTCACAAGCCAAAATACAAAGGGGCTACACCAAACATGGCAAATATGATCAAAACAGCACCCAACAGACCTCAAGCATGGTAAGACATGGCTAAGAACTTCACAAAGTTAGGCCAAAACATGAGAGCATGGTAGGCTACATGCATGATGCACTCCTAGGCCAAAGAGAGGAATACAAAGCAAGTATATTAAGCATGAAAGGGACCATTAATTTGACCAAAAACAGAGGCATAATATGACCCAATAACACCTAAAAACTTCTGAAATGAAGCCAAGAACAAATAATCATGCATGCTACCCCTATGAGCCAAGAACATGCAAAAATGAGAGACCAAGGGAGAGGGGTGTCCCCTCCTCTATGCAAGACTTCAAAACCCCTTCTTCACCACTGAAAATCTTATGGATTTCAGTGGTGAGAAGGCCAATGCACAAAAGTAACCAAAGCTTAACAAAGAGAGCACCAAAAGGGCCAAACAAGGCCTAAGAGGGGGAGGTTGACCCCCAACACCAAAACAACCTTAATGAAGTATCTTAAGAATGCAAATACAAGACTTTTTTCAGTTATACACAAAGTCTAAAACAGTAAGCAAGATGGGTTAAAGACTAGTGCAAGATTGGGGAATCTAAAGCAAAAGTGTTACCCTTGAAGAACCCTTGAAGAACAGCAAGTGCAGCCCCCTTCTTCTGATCAAAATCAGTCCAAAACCTCAAGAACAAACCCTTAATGCCTCCCAAAGTCGAAGTATGGTGTAATAGTGTGTGTCTTAGTGCAAAACTAAGAAGAAATCACCCTTTTGGCCCTCAAACACACACATAATGAAGAGAGAGAGGGAGATATAGAGAGAGAAAGTGTGTATCAGATATATATATATGTATATTGCTCTGGTTTTTGCTGAACCAAAACAAAGGAGAAGAGGGGTCTCTTATATAGACAATGGAAATGGTGCTAAGCTTCTCAAAGAAGCTATACAAAAGGGTCAAAGGGGACCAAACTTCTAAGAGAAGCTATCCCAAAGGTCCAAGCTTCTTGAGGAAGCTAAGACAAAGGGTCAAGCTTCCTCAAGAAGCTTGAGCAAAGGGTGCAAGAAGTTTGGATCAAAAGGGGTCAAAGGTTCAAAACAACCACACATATGCACGGGGGAGAGGGTTTGTGCATTCCAGTTGGCACAGCTGGCTTGCACCATGCCTGAAAAAGGCAAAAAGCTAGTACTGGCCAGGAAAGGAGGCTATCGGCCAAACAAATGGTCGACCGACCACACCAAATGCCGACCGGCCAATGGTATACTTCATCAATGGCCGGTAGAAAGAAGACACGACTGGTGGCCTTAAGCCAAGGCCGGTGGGTGTCAGGGGTAGCTAACAAGCTACTCTCTACCTTCAGAAGCAAAAACACAAATGTTTGGTGCAAAACCAAACACAAAACAGTCGAGTTGAGAGATCCTGAGGCAAGGCGCGCAGCCGAGACCTCCGAGAACTCAAAACGAATCACGAACATGGGTGATCACCGAGTGGTTCAAGCTGGTGACGTCCAAGTCTTGAGGATGGTCAAAAATGCGGTGTCTACAGGTTGTTACAGTCTTCCCCCCTTAAAAGAGTTTGATCTCCAAACTTGAATTACCTTCAGTCTGCAAGAATATCGGATCCAGAGGGAACAGTTCAGGGTATCTTTTCATCATATCTTCTTCAGTCTCCCAGGTCACATAAGTCCCTCCGTGGTTTTTCCAATCAACTTTCACCAACAGAATTTCTTTGTTTCTTAGTCTTTTGATTCAGCGGTTCACAATCTGGATTGGTCGTTCCTTGTACGTATAATCATCTTTCAGAAGTACATAGGTCGGCTCAATTACATGGAGTGGATCCTACAAATATTTTTGAAGCATTGAAACATGAAATACATTATGCATATGTCCCATGATCGGCGATAAAGCTACCTGATATGTCACCGGGCTGGTTTTCTCAAGGATCTCATATGGCCTAACATATCTCGGTGCCAACTTGCCTTTCACTCCAAACTGTGTCTGACTTTTTATAGGAGTTACTTTGATAAACACATGATCCTTGACTTCATACTCTCTATCTCGCCTTCGGACATCTGCATAACACTTTTTTCAACTCTGTGCGGTTTTCAAATGTTACTGTATTAGCTTCACTTTCTCAGTTGTTTCTTGGACCAGTTCTGGTCCCAATAACAGTCTATCACCAACTTTGGCCCAACAAATTGGAGAACAACACTTCCTACCATACAGTACTTCATAAGGAGCCATACAGATACTCGAATGATAATTGTTGTTATACATAAATTTAGCTAATGGAAAGTAGGTCTCCCAATTTCCTTGGAAATCTAACACACACATTCTGAGCATATCTTCTAAGGTTTAAATGGTTCGTTCAAATTGGCCATCTGTCTGTTGGTGATAAGCACTGCTCAGTCTCAACTTAGTTCCCAAAGCTTGCTGTAAACTCTGCCAGAATCTTGAAGTGAACTTAGGATCTCTGTCAAATACAATAGATACTGGCACACCGTGTAATCTCGCAATTTCATTCACATACATGTTAGCCAATTTATCCACATGATAAAAAGTTTTGATGAGTAAGAAATGTGCATATTTAGTTAAACGGTCAATAATTACCCAGATAGAGTCCATACCTCGAGAGGAGTGAGGCAACCTAACAATGAAGTCCATCGTGATATGCTTTCATTTCCATTCCGGTATTGGAAGTGGCTGAAGTAATCCAGTGGGCCGTTGATGTTTAGCTTTAACTTGTTGGCAATGCAAACATCTAGCCACAAAATCAGCAATGCTTTTCTTCATTGCAGGCAACTAAAAATTCTATTTTAGATCTTTGTACATTTTGGTATTACCCGGATGTAGAGCAAACTTCGAATTGTGAGCCTCAGTCATAACATGTGTTCTTAGTTCAAAACAATCCGGTACACAAAGTTGATCATGAAATTTCTGAACATTGTTTTCGAATACAAATCTTGGCCTCGGTTTTGAGTCAACATCATCCACAATCTTCTTCAAAAATTCATCCTGCAATTGTTTTTCTTTAATTTCTTCAAGTATAGCAGGTTGTGCAGAAATGGCGGCTAAGACTCCACTTTGTTCACGCAACACAATTTCAATTCCATCTCTTTCCAAGTCACATAATAGTTCTTTCTGACTGGTGAGCAAACATGACAAATTGCCAATGAATTTTTGGCTCAAAGCATCTGTAACTGTATTTGCCTTTCCTGGATGATACAAAATTTGTAAATCATAGTCTTTTATTAACTCAAGCCACCGTCTCTGTCTCACGTTCAATTCTTTTTAAGTAAAGAAATATTTCTAGCTTTTATGGTCAGTATACACCTCGCAAGTCACACCGTATAAATAGTGTCACCAAATTTCTAAAGCAATCACCACAGCTGCTAATTCAAGGTCATGAGTTTGATAGTTCTTTTCATGCGGTCAGAGTTGCCGAGAAGCATACACAATTACTTTCTTATTTTGCATTAACACACACCCCAAGCCTTTATAGGAAGCATCACTGTAAATCTGAAACCCATCGGTTCCATTAGGCAATGTCAAGATAGGTGCAGTTACCAATCTAGTCTTCAATTCTTGGAAGGCTGATTCCGCTGCTTAGTCCAATGAAATGATACATTTTTCTAAGTCAACTATGTCAATGGGCATGGCAAGTTTTGAGAAATCTCTCACAAATCTGCGGTAGTAGTCAGCAAGTCCTAGAAAGCTTCTTATTTCTAACACATTGGTTGGTCTTGGCCAGTTTAAAATAGCTTCAATTTTCTGCGGGTGAACTGATATGCCATCTTTGTTAATTACATGCTCCTAAAATGCCACGTTGTCAAGCCAAAACTCACATTTGGAAGGTTCTATATACAACTTCTTTTCTCTCAGAATATATACGATAGTTCTCAAATGATTTTCATGTTCTTCACTGCTTTTGGAGTAAATCAGTATATCATCAATAAATGTAACTATGAATTCATCAAGAAATTGCTTGAAAACCCTATTCATTAGGTCCATAAACGTTCCAGGTGCATTGGTTACCCCAAATGGCATTACCAAAAATTCGTAGTGCCCGTATCTAGTTCTGAATGTAGTTTTCTCTATGTCTTCTGCCTTGACTTTCAATTGGTGATACCTGGATCTAAGATCTATCTTAGAGAACACTTGTGCTCCCTGAAATTAGTCAAACAGATCATCTATTCGGGGCAATGGGTATTTACTCTTAATGGTTACTTTGTTCAGTTCTCTGTAATCTATATACAGTCTTAGCGATCCATCATTCTTCTTTACAAATAGGAATGGAGCACCCCAAGGTGAAGTGCTCGGGCGAATGAATTTCTTGTCTAAGAGTTCTTGGAGTTGAACTTTTAATTCTTTTAATTCAGAAGTTGACATTCAGTATGGGGTTTTAGAAATTGTTTGTGTTTCGGGTATTACATCAATGGTGAATTCAATTTCTTTATCTATTAAGTCCCCAGGCAATTCTTTTGGAAACACATCGAGAAATTCACAGGCAACAGGAATAGTTTCCATATTAGAACTATCAGAAGTCTTAGTCAAAACACAACACATATAATCTCTACACCCCTTCCTAAGCAGTTTAACAGCTTTCATGGCAGAAATCAAATATGTGGGAGGAACTACCCCATTTCTAGCAAACACAAACTCAAGTAAACTAGGTGGATGAAATACAATAGATTTATTCACACAGTCAATAGTTGCACAGTACTTCGTCAACCAGTCCATACCCAGTATGCAGTCAAAATAATCAATACCTAATGGCAATAAATCAGCATACAATGTCACATCACCAATCATAATTTCACATGTTGGATAAACATAAGCACATACCATGGAGCCCCCAGATGGCATAGATACAGACAATAAAGAATTCATAGGTTCTAAAGGTCTAGTTAATTTATGAGAAAAGGTATCATGACCCAAACCCACCTCTACAGGTTTAGCGTCATAACTAGCTAGTAATCCTTGGATTACCAAAGGCCTCTGAACAGAATAACTTATAAATAGGGGCTATAGAAGCAAATATAGAAACATACATAGTTCATAGAGCTGTGGAGACATATACGAGACGGAAATTTTAAACCTATTACACCTATACGTGGTGTCATAATGCAAGTCTTATGTCACATTCAACACAGATGTATCCAAAAAGGGACTTAGCCCAATATACACATAACATAAACTTGTTCATAATTCAAAGAAGACAAGGTCTTAAACATATGCCATTTCGACTTGACTCGCTCACAAAAGGGAACCTCCTCGGAGACACAACGGCTGGCTGACAAAACTGAGACACCAGGACCTCAACTCTGAGTCTGGTCACGCGTCTGGTCACCTACATACATAATATGAATGGTGAGTAGAAGCCCAGTGAATAATAACAGAGTAAAGAGTTTAAATGAATGTTGTCCATATCAGTTACAGAAAATAGAATTCAATAGTTATCAGAAATGGATTCATAATCATGTTCAGAAATTATAGTTCATAACAGATACAGAATCAAAATCATATTCATAATCAGAATTTGCAGTTAATCATACGTGGTACATTCATTAGCACTAGCAGAAACATTTGACCCATAAAGAAACAACCATAAAGGTATATAGTTGACTTACGTGCACGGAGACGGTACAGTTGGCTCATGAGATGTACAGTTGTCCCATAAATGAGACGTATACAGAAGGATCCATACCAGTTGGCTCATGAGATGTACAGTTGACCCATAATTAGGACGTAACAGAATAGATAACAGATGTCATCTGAAGCTAAGAATGCCACGAATATATTTCAGAAACATTGGACAACCATTCATTCATGCAGAAAATAATATTTCAAAAACAGATCATCTTATATCATTCGAAAAATACTTATAATTGAACATAACTTTACAAAGTTATTACTCACAGATAGCTCCAAAGCAGATGGACAGAACAGATAACTGAATAGCCTAC
Source organism: Camellia granthamiana (assembly GCA_036172215.1). Taxonomy (NCBI): domain Eukaryota; kingdom Viridiplantae; phylum Streptophyta; class Magnoliopsida; order Ericales; family Theaceae; genus Camellia; species Camellia granthamiana. The sequence continues at coordinate 429,077 of JAXFYN010000143.1, forward strand.
GGCGCATGACCTACACAACACATAGCAGATATACATTTGAAACATACGCTTAAGATATACTTTACTCATTACGTTCCATTCTTAGTGTGTTATCAGCCTTTATCCTCATTAGTGGGTCTTAATCTTGGCCTAGGAATGCCTAGGATGCAAAAATGTATTTGAAAATATTTGGTCAAAAATGCTAGAAATAGGGACCCTGCTTAAGCACAACTTCCTTTGCTCGAGCGGACATATAAACATGTGAGGGGCCACTTGAGCACAACTTCCTTTGCTCGAGTGGTCTGCAAACTTTGAAAAAGTATTGGTTATGTGATTTCCACACTCGACGGTCGCTCAAGTGTGAGACTCAGGTCCTCACTCAAGCGCAACTCTTGTCGCTCGAGCAGTCTGCAAAAACTTGAAACTTCTGGGAGCTTGCATTTTATGCTCGAGCGAGATTCAGATCTCTCGAGTGGAAGTGTAAAATCATAGAGTGGTCGCTAGAGTGGAGAATTCGTCGCTCGAGCGGAGAAGTAGAATCTGGAATTTTCAAATTGTACTCCATAGCTCAAGTCTTGAATTCAAAGTTGAAATTCATGATCTTTTGGGCCAAAAACTGAAGGGAACTTGTACAAACTTATAAAACCTGGTGAATTCAAAAGCATTTCGTAAAATCAAGCCCAAAAGCTTTGCCAATTGAATTAAACCAAACTTGAAATGGTGAAAATCATAACATTACACATTATGCATGTAAAGATGCAAATTTAAAGCTTTCAAAACATGATCAAATGAGACAAATTGATGGAAAACAAGATGAACTCTCAAAACTAAGGTAGAATGAACATGCATGGGAGAATTCTTTGAAAACTTCCTCAAGATGCCATAATATAGACATGCATGCATGGTATGATCTATGTTCTTTCATTTTAGCTCAATTCTAGCATTACACAACTTAATTCTTTGAATTCATGTGCTAAGTGACTCAATCTCAAAACTAGAAGGTTGAATTCTTACCTTAGATGGTCAATTACACTCTAAATGGTTAATTGTTTGAAGTCCCAAGCCAAAACCTCCAAGTTCTCTAGCAATTCCCTTATTGATTACTTCTCTTTTGGTCTCTCTCTCTCTCTCTCTCTCTCTCTCTCTCTCTCACGTTTGTAGGCTCAAGAGATGAGGAAATAAGTGTGTATATAATATTGTTGAGTAATTTCTTGGCCTTATATAGGCTTGATTAGAGAATATCATTAGTGGCTAATTAATTGCTATTAATTATTCTAATTTATTTCGTTTCGAATCGAATCTTAATTAAATCTACCATAAAATTTTAAAAATTCTAATTAACACGTAATTCAAGTCAATTTCGCGATCGGATGCCAATAAGGCCTTCAATTCATAGAACAGAACAGAACGACAAACATATATTTCTACGATGGACAGATAGAAACACAAATAATGTCATATACACATGCAAATAAATTCAGAATGTCATATTAATTCTTCTTAGGCATAATTAATCATGGATTAAAGGTTAATCACAGGTTGGGGTTGTTACAAATGGCATACGACACAAATGAGTGTATAGAACCAGAATCTATCAAGACATATGCATTTTGGGCATATATGAAAATTATATCTGACACCACAGACTCGGTGTTCTGTACATCCCCAGGCACTAGTGTGAACACTCTCCCTTGCCTTAACGTTTCATTTCCAGTGTTACCTCTGGCATTAGTTCTTGCATTTGACCTCGTTATAAAAGTAGATCCGATCGAACTTGCTGCGGTGCGATTGGCATTCTCAGACTCAAATGGATCTTTCATTATGTGGCCAACTTTGCCACATTGGTAACAAGCACCAAATGGACAGTAACACACACTTCTATGCTTCTTTCTACAACCTGGACAAACTGGTATAAAACCTACTACTCTGACTTGAGCTACTTGTAGACCCCGTGTTTTGCTTCTTGCTTCAAAAGGAGCTGCCCTTTCTAAACTTGTTTTCTGACCTCTTACCTCTCCATTCTATTGTTGTTAGGGCCTTGCTTTGTTTCATAGCTGCTAAGGTAGCTTTTGCCATTAAGGCTTGGTCGAGCACATCCACATACGTAGGCAATTGCAAGACGCTAACTCGGTCAAACATTTCCAAACTCAAGCCTCCTTCAAATTTTTGTGCCTTTTTGTAATCGGTATCCACCATGTGTAGAGCAAACCGGGCCAATTCAATGAACTTTGCTTTATATTCAGCTATTGACATATTGCCCTGCTTGAGTTCTTGAAATTCAAAAACTTTTTAGTCCCGAAAGCACTGCGGGAAATACTTGTCGTAGAAGATTTCCTTGAATTGAACCCATGTCATGTTCCCATTATCGTTTCGGATTAGTAACCACCACCTTCGAGCTTCATTCTTTAGAGTATAGGTGGCCAAGAGCACCTTATGAGTCTCGGAGCAGGGAAATACTTCATGTAGTTTTTCCATTTCAAGTAACCACGTTTCTGCTTTTAGTGGTTCGATACCACCCAAGAAAGTTGGTGGTTGCATCTTCATAAACTTCTGAGTCAGGTTGATTATATCGTTGTTATCTGGCTTATTTTGTATTGGCAATGGTAGAGGGGGCATGGGTTGTTGCCTCAGAGATTCTGGTAAGGCTGCAAGCATTTGTTCCATGCAACTCATGTGAGCCTCAAAGGATTCAGCTATATCCTCATTTCTTGTATTTTCCATTGCCATTCCATTGCCATAGACAAGCAGGATAATAATAATAAACATAGGCAGAATAATCTCGTTCTCTGTATTCAATTCCAATTCAATTTGATTCATATTGATTTAAATATGTTCACATCATTTCATTTTAGTTCGAGTATGTTCAAATAGTTTACACACCCACACATGCAGACGGAATGCCCTAATCCTTTTCTAGGATATCCTATAGCTCATATGGACTCGTGTGTGAGGTATAATTCATGCTCTGATACCACTCTGTCAGAACCCAAACCCGTCCCTATAGGTTCAGCATCGTAACCAGCTAGTAATCCTAGGATTACCCAAGGCCTCTGAACAAATTAATAAGATTTAAGGGCTAACGGAAGGAAATATTTAAACATACATAGTCCATATAGCCGTGTAGACATACATGGGAAAAAAATTTAAAACTGATATACATGAACCCATATATGACGTCACATATATATCCATTCTACATTGTCATTATACGCAAAATAAGACAAAAGAACTGTTTACAAAACAACAAAAGTCCAAATCTTATAACTTGGTTCATAAAACTCGACCACTAAACTCTTTCTGAAACCTCCTTGGGAGGCACAAAGGTTGGCCAACAAAACTGACCTCCAGGCAATCATTATTGAGCCTGGTCACGCGCCTGGTCACCTATATACATAAATAATACAGTGAGCTGGAGCCTAGTGAATAATAACAGAGTAAAGTTTTTAATGAATGATGTCTAGAACAAATTTAGATTTTAATTCTCTTATCAAAACAAAAACATAAGCATGTTCGTATCAGAAACAGAGTCATGTTCTTATTCATATTCAAATCATGCGTGGTACATCCATTAGCATTAACATATCTCTTTAGTCAAGCATATCAAGTTCCACAATGGAACCTCCGGTACCGGGTAACATAACTCATACGTGGGCCATGGTATTATTTCCCTTGGGCCACAGTATTATTTCCCCCATGCGAGGGCCTCATGACCATAAGCCACAATATTATTTTCCCTAGGCGAGGGCCTCTGCTAAGGATACCACATAGACATTTCAAAGAATTGGATCATCATTCATGTAATCACAAAATCACATTTTGTATCATTCGGAAACAGTTCATATCATATCATAATATTCGGAAAATATTTCATATCGAACATAGCTTTACCAAGTTATTATTCACAGATAGTTTCACAAATAGCTTCGATAGTAAACCAATGGATCGATAACTCATAGTGCGTGACCTACACAAGCATAACAGATACACATATTGAAATACATGCTTGGATAGTACTTAACTTATTTTGTTTCCTTCTTAGTGTGTTTCTAAGTTTATCCTCATTATTATGTCTTAAACAGGGTTTAAGAATGCCTAGGATGCAGTGAGGATACCAAAATATCCTGTAAAACACTTAGTCAAATTTTTGAAAACAGGGTCTTCGCTCAAGTGCAACTTCCTTCGCTCGAGCAGAGGTTCAAAAATAAGGGCGGTCTCTCGAGTGTAACTTCAGTCGCTCGAGCGGTTTGTAAATTCTACAAAAGTACTGGTTGTGTGAATTTTTCGCTTGACGGCCGCTTGAGCGTGAGATTGAGGTCTTCGCTCGAGTGCAACTCTGGTCGCTCAAGCAGTCTGCAAAATTTGTAAACTTCTAGGAGCTTGTATCTTACGCTTGAGCCAACATTTTCTCGCTCGATGGAAGTGCAAAATATAGAGTGGTCGCTCGAGTGCAGGTTCTGTAGCTCGAGCGGAGAAGCAGAATTCTGGAATTTCCATATTACTGATACAAGCTCAACACTCAATTCCTAAGCTTCCAAACACAACCTTTTGGGCCAAAACTTAGTAAAACATTGAGAAACTCATAGTATGTGAAGAATTACAAACCATTTCGCAAAATCAAGCCCAAAAGCTTTGCCAATTGCACAAAACAAAACTCAACTCAAAACTTTGAAACATAGCATGCATGTATTGATTTGGGTTTAAAGCTTCCAAAACATGATCAAATGATGTCCAATGCTGAGAAATATTATGAATTATTAAAACCATGCTAGAATTACCACATGCATGAGAGAAAATCTTTGAAAACAACTTCAAAACTCCATGAAATGTACATGCATGCATGGGATGCTCTTCTCTTCTACTTTCTTAGTCCAATTCATGCATCTTATGGCCTAATTTCTATGAATGCATACACTAACCAATTAAATTACAAGACTGGAGGCTTGCATTCTCACCTTAGATGCTTAATTGAACTCTACTTGGCTAATTGTTTAAGTTTCCAAGTCAAATCCTCAAAGTCTCCAGCAATTCTCCTAATTTGAACTCAATCTTCTCTTCTCTCCCTCTCTCTCTACGTTTGTTGCCTCAAAGGTGAAGGAATGAGAGTGTAAAGTGTGTTTTAGAGGTTATTGTGGCTCATATAGGCTTGGTTAATGAGACTTAATTAAGCTTGGCTTAAGCTAATCAAATGGTTATTATTTAATTCTAATTAATTCGTTCCAAATCGAATTTCAATTCAACCTACCATAAAATTCTAAAAATGTGAAATAACACATAAACCCAGTCAATTTCACATTCTATGGCCGATAGGGTCTTTAATTCGCAAGATAAAGCAGAAACACAGATAGATACTCCTACCATGAACAGAGACAAATGCAATTAACGCAAAATTCCATCTTGATTACTCATTAAGCATTGTTAATTAAGGCTTAGAGGCTAATCACGCGTCGGGGTTGTTACATCTTGGTTTGTCCAATTTGATCACTAAACAACTGTTTGGATTATGTTCTTTGACTATCTCACTGTAATCCCAAAGTCTAGCATACAACTTTATCAAATCCCCTTCAATTTTTTCCTTTGCTTTTCTTTTTGCTTTATACGCTTGGCTCTTACATCAACCATTAGTTCTCTATGAATGTGCTTTTGCATGGTTGAGATATCTATGTTAGGAGAATTCCTCAATCTTTCAACGTATTTTTGTGATAAATACCTTAAGGTAACTAGATGGTTGTCATAAGTCCTACCACATGAATGAAATGGTTGTAAGCTTTTGATTTGAAATGTGCTTTTATTTTGCATTGGAGATGCATGAATTCTAATTCACACTCTTGTTTACACACTGCAGTAATCCTCTTATTTTCGTTTCTAACTCACTTCAAATCATATCCCTGTTGCACTTGCCATTCCTTCAATGCATTTCTAAAAACTTGTGCATTCGTAAATCTCATCCCCATTTTTAGTTCAGGTTTCACCATATCCACATCCTCATTAAATTCTGCAAACCTATCATCCATTTCCTCTTCATCTGATGATCCATACAAAGTATGCATCTCAAAATCTTGATCTGAATACCATTTATTAGAACCTGAAGCATTTGGTTCATTTCTTACATTTGATTCATCCCCCAAGTTTGTCTTAACACCCAAATTTGATTCTACCCCCACATCTTTATCAACATAAGCAAATATATCTTCATCTTCACTCCCCTCTAATCCATCATTCATCCACTCTAGATCTGTGTTATCACCACCATCAGAATCATTCATTTCCTTATCACCCCCCTTTCTTCTTCCATTTCAGTCTCATTTCTCCATTCATTTTCTTCCATTTCAAGCCTATTTATCCCCTCTTCATCCAATTCTATTTTTGCTTCTATTTGTGGAATTTGTGTCCCTTTTATGACTTCCCCATTTGGACCTAAGACCTGAAGTGCCTCATGACCTATCTCCACATAGAAGGCAACCACATTCAGATCAATATAATGGAATAACATATTAATTACATCCCTATTTGTATTCTTCTCCCTAAGACCAATGTCTAGAATTTCCCCAGAAACTTTGTAATACAGTTAGCTAGTAGAGGGATAACCTAGGCTTAAGTACAACTTCTGAAAATCAAAAAACCCAACCTATCTGGATTAAAGTGCTGAAAGTAACTAACTTTCCCTCCCTTATACACTATATTTGGAGGCTTAGTAAAATAACCTCCATGATGTAACTCAACACTAAACTCTGTTGCCATTACCTCACCCTAATTAATACAAGACACAAAAGACAAAAATAACACATAAACAAATCAATGCCTGAACATTACAACACACAAAAGAAAAAAAGAATACATAAACAAATAAAAAACTTAACAATAAACAAACATATTGTCTCTTAATACACAACAAATAGTTAGGGGACCACTATCAACCCCACTTCCATGTACAAAAATCATAAAAACAAAAATATTTTATATTCTAGTCATGCATCAAAATCAACAAAACCCCAAATCTATAGCCATTTTTGCATAAAAAATAAAAAATCCCCAATTTATTATTCCAGATATACCTATCTTCATGTACTTAAATAAAAAAAAAATTATGAAACACTTATACCCCACATATTTATCGATACACACAATACAAACTCTACCAAAAAAGCTAATAATAAGACAACAACCTTAATAGAAAACTAACAAAAAGCCAACAAACATACATCGTAAAGAAAACCCTACCACTAAAGCCCTTTTTCTTTATATATTTTTTTATTTAAAATTTTTGCAAACATCATACATCCAACAAGTCATTTTCCAAACATATCATAGAATAAATTAAAAAAATCGTAATCAAATCAGCAAATAGTCACACAAAACTTCAAACGCTCAATAAATTTAGGATTCATTGATTGTTACCTAGAGTAAAATTTCCAAAAACAGATTCTTTGTAGTCTCAATTAATTGTTACTGATTCGATTTGCAAATCCTTTGAAACCCTAAACCATGTGTATCTCTCTCTCTCTCTGTGAAAATCGTAATCAAGCAACTGAATGGACTGTAGCATATATAAGCAATATAAATATCTAAGGGTATTCTAGTCTTTTCAATAATTCCGTCACATCCCGTCACTTTTGCACTTCAGTCAAAACCACAGAGTGTTTATGAGTACATTTATCAACGTCAGGGGGTAATGTGAAAACACATCAATCACGAGGGTAAAATGTAATTAATTCATCACTTTTTGGATATCCTTCTTTTTAAAAAAATTTTGAAATACTTTTTTGAAATATGTGTTTGCAAAACATTTTTTTAAATTTTTTTAATGAATTATAAATTATAAACTATAACTGTAATCAAATGATATGCGTTTGTGCGTCCAAACAATTAAGGTGGAGGGGTAAGTCTCTGTCTAAAGGCGGGCGCCCAATGGTTAGGGATCATGTATCCCATCCTCATGATGAGGGTTCAAATCCTAGCATCTCCGTATCCCCTCTCCTATATAAATAATACTCATTTCGTCCTAAAATATTAGTATCTTATTTTATTTTTAATTGACTCAAAATATTAGTCTTTTTTTAAAAATCAATGACTAAAATAATATGAATTTCCTATTTTTCCCTTCTTTTAAATTTATTAACAATGCAAAAAAATACAATTATAACAATTGATATTCCCTAAAAAATATACTATCAAAGGGTGTCACGACCCAAACCCGCCTCTATGGATTTAACGTCGTAACTAGCCAGTAATCATTGGATTACCAAAGGTTTCTGAACAGAATAACTTATAATTAGGGGCTGCAGAAGCAAATATAGAAACATACATAGTCCATTGAGCGATGGAGACGTATATGGGACATAAACTTTTTTTTTTTAAACTTATACATAGATCTTACGTCACAATTAATACAGATGTAGCCAAAAAAGGACTTAGTCCAATATACACATAACAGAAAACTTGTTCATAATTCAAAGAAGACAAGGTCTTAAACACAAGCCATTTAAACTCAACTTGCTCATAAGAGGGAACCTCCTTGGAGGCACAATGGCTTGCTGACAAAACTGGTACGCCAGGTCCTCAATTCTGAGCCTGGTCACGCGTTTGGTCACCTACATACATAATAATAAATAGTGAGTGGACGCCCAGTGAATAATAACAGAGTAAAAGGATTAAATGAATAATGTCCATCACAAGTATAACTTCAAATCTCTTATTGAACAGAAGCATAACCATATTCGTATTAGAAACAGAATCATAAACATATTCATATTATGAGTGGTATATTCGTTAGCATTAAACATATCTCTTTGGTCAAGCTTATTAAGTTCCACTTTGAAACCTTCGGTACCGAGTAACATATCTCATACATGAGCCACGGTATTGTTTCCCCCGGGCGAGGGCCTCATGACCATAAGCTACAGTATTATGTCTCTGGGCGAGGGCCTCTGCTAAGGATACCACATAAACATTTCAAAGAAGTGGATTATCATTCATGTAATCACATAATAACCTTTTGTATCATTCAAAAATAGTTCATATCATATCATAACGTTCAGAAAGTATTTCATATCGAACATAGCTTTACTAAGTTATTACTCACAAATAGCTTCACAGAAAGCTTGGCAGCAAACCAATGGATCAACCGCTTACGGCGTGTGACCTACACCAATCATAACAGATACACACATTGAAACATACGCTTGGATTGAACATAACTCATTTCATTTTGTTCTTAGTGTGTTTTTAGCTTTCACTCTCATTAACGAGTCTTAATCTTAGCCTAGGAATGTTTAGGATGCAATAAGGATGCAAAAATGTATTTGAAAATACTTGGTCAAAAATGCTGGGAACAGGGGCCTCGCTCGAGTGCAACTTACTTCGCTCGAGCGAACATGAAAACATATGAGAGGCCACTCGAGCGCAACTTTCTCTGCTCGAGCGGTCTACAAACTTTGAAAAAGTGCTGGTTATGTGATTTTCATGCTCGAGGATCGCTCGAGCGTGAGACTCATGTCCCCGCTCGAGCGGTCTGCAAAAACATGAAACTTTTGGGAGCATGCATTTTATGCTCGAGCGGACTTCTGGTCGTTCGAGCGAAAGTGCAAGACCTCAGAGCGGTTGCTCGAGCGCAGAGTTTGCCGCTTGAGTGGAAGTGCAGCATCTGGAATTTCCAGATTGCACTCCCAAGCTCCAAACTCGAATTCAAAGCCATTAAACTCAACCCTTGGGCCCCAAAATATGAGAAAATCAGTTTAAACTTGAAAAAATTAAGAATTAAATATCATTTCATGAAATCAAGGCCTAAAAGCATGTCAATTGTGCAAAATTCAACTTGAAATGTAAGAACATAATATGAACATGACATGTATGTATTCACTTGAGTTCGTAGCTTCCAAAGCATGATCAAATGAGGTCCAATGGTGAGAAATGTTATGAATTCTTCAAACCATGCTAGAATTACAAGATGTATGAGAGGAAATCTTTGAAAACAACTTCAAAATGCCATGAAATATGCATTTATGCATGGTATGATCTATACTCATTCATTCTAGTTCAATTTCAACTTAATTCTCTCATATTCATGAACTTACCAACTCAAAAGCAAGACCAAAGGCTTGAAGTCTTACCTTATATCTTGGATTCACAAGAGTAGAGGCTTAAATTTCTAAACTCTCTCTAAGTCTCCAACAATTCCTAGTAATTCACCCCTTCTCCCTTGTTGAACTCACTCTCACTTTTGGTCTCTCTCTCTGTCTCTCCCACGTTTGTAGCTCAAGAAGGATGAAATAAGAGTGTTGGATGCATATAAGGGTCAACTAGTGCCTTAGTTAGGCTTGAATTAAGGAATTCATCAATTAGTCTTAATTGAGCATTAATTATTCTAATTTAATTGTTCCGATTCGAATTTCAATTGAACTTACCATAAAATTCTAAAAACTCCAAATAACACATAAATCAAGCCAATTTCTGAATTGGATGTCGATAAGGCCTTCAATTGAAACGAAAACGTGAATATATCTTTTTACGTTAAACAGATATAAACACAAATAAGGCAATACTGTAACAACTCAGATTTTTAATTATTCTGTAGAATTTATATTAATATTATTTAATCTCAGTTGGGAAAATATATAATTTATTATATATTATTATGTGTAATTTTGTAAAATAATATAAGTATTAAAAATTTAGGGGTCAAAATATAAATAATAATAATATAGATAATATAAATAATAATAATAATGAGTGTGGTACTAAAATAAATAATTAATTTTCTATTGATATATGATAAAATATAGTTTAATTATGAATTAATTTATTTATGTAATTATATTAAAATATTGGGTCAAAGGGTAATTATCCTGAATATCTATTGAAGATAGGAATGGATCTATCAAATTATAATTGAATCGGTGGAATGATTAGGGGATCGGCCACGTGTTGGGCAGAGAGTGGGTTCTCCTCTCTATTTAAGGGAGACGTTTCACCTGGAGAGAAAAGAGAGAAAGAAAGTAAAAGAAAAGGGAAGGAAAGGAAGAAGAAAATAATGGAAGTTGAAAGGGTCTTTAATAGTGGAAAGAAAGAGTAAGGTATTAATGTTAAGGTGAGTTATATTATACATTGAGTCACCAAAATGTATTTTACGTATGTTTTGACTTACCAAAATCTGTTTTACACAAGTTATATTTTATTAGTATATTAATAAAAGTTATGTTTTATAAAGGTTTCAGTTACGTGGTTTTACTTCTGAATCCTATTTGCTTAAAAAGAAACTCATGGATATGTTTGTTTATATTTTAAAGAATATTTGACTATGACCTTATAAAGAATTATGTTTTGTATGTACCACCACGGGAGTTCCACGCCTTGGGGACTTAAATAACCATTGGCCTCTGTTTGACCACTTTGTGGTCCTGTGTTTGTCATGGATCCACTGACCTCTGTTATGTGCGGACCAAAGTGCTGTGCGGAACTAAGTGCTACACTATTGTGGGAGCCACCTCTAGAATCCGTACGAGCCACCTCTTGAATCCGTACCTCTGTTCTGATTGTGCGGACCAAAGTGCTGTGCGGAACGAAGTGCTATACTATCGTGGGAGCCACCTCTAGAATCCGTACGAGCCACCTCTTGAATCCGTACCTCTGTTCTGACTGTCACTTCAGTGACCTCTGTTCTGTTCTGTTCTGTACCGTGCTTATGGTTTTATATTTACATAATTTCTGTATTTCAATTCTGCTACTCAAATGATTTCTGCTACTTAAATGATTTGTTTATATAAATGTTTTGGTCTAACTAACTATCCATGGTTATTTCGTGCCTCTTATACTCTTGGTATAATATTTCTCACTCTGCCATGTGCTTATAGTTTTTTTACCAATTTTCAGGAAACATACAATTCAGAAATAGCTTTTGGGAAGTCTTAGATGCGGGACTGCGGAATAGACACACACAACACTTTTATTGATATTTTTATATGTAAATATTGGCCTTTTTGGGCAATATATTTTGTAATAAAAATAGAAGCTCCAGTGATTATTTTGTTACCCTTACTCAAATATTTCTTCCGCTTGCGTTTATTAATTTGTTTATGAATTGGCCGGAGGTAACCTCAGTTACTGGTCATCACGATACTTAACCCTTGGGTACGGGGAGCGGATCGTGACAAATGGTATCAGAGCAATGGTCTTTTTAAGGAAAAAAAAAAAAATCATCATTGGAGCATAGGACACACGCACATCTAAGAAGTGGGATAACGGGTAATTAGTACCGAATTATTATATTTTGTTAGTTGATTTAATTATATTATAATTTTATATGATTATATATGTATAATAAATTTTTTTTTTTAATGTGCCTAGTTTGTGCCGGATATTAGATATAATTTATATTTGTTATAGTAAAAGAAGGACAAGAAATGAAGGATGTTGGGTTCAATCACCTACCAAAATTATAATATAATTAAATACATATAATTTTCAGTTCCGTATTCAAAAAAAAAAAATTATTTTGATGTTTTTTTTAAAAAGTGGGTTCAAATTATAAAGATATTAATTTGAAACTATTTTCCATCAATGAAAAGTTCATCTCAAGTTTTTCAATTCTTGCATATAATTCTGTCATTATGTTCTCATTTTTATTTATTTTTATTGTAAACAAAACGAGTGAAAAGTTTTTTAAAAGTCGCTCCTTATTTCTCATTTTGGCCCAAAACAATTTTTGACAACTAGACAGTGAGTTATTTTTGGTAAAGTTTTTTTTTGAGGTACTATTTTCTATCAGATTAATCATCCAATATATATTTATCAGAGTGCGCAGCGGATAGCTTACATATGACAAATTTTGAGAACGAAATTTTAAAAGGAGGGAAGATTGTAACAACTCAGATTTTTAATTATTCTGTAGAATTTATACTAATATTATTTAATCTTAGTTGGGAAAATATATAATTTATTATATATTATTATGTGTAATTTTGTAAAATAATATAATTATTAAAAATTTAGGGGTCAAAATATAAATAATAATAATATAGATACTATAAATAATAATAATGAGTGTGGTACTAAAATAAATAATTAATTTTCTATTGATATATGATAAAATATAGTTTAATTATGAATTAATTTATTTATGTAATTATATTAAAATATTGGGTCAAAGGGTAATTATCCTGAATATCTATTGAAGATAGGAATGGATCTATGAAATTATAATCGAATCGGTGGAATGATTAGGGGATCGGCCACGTGTTGGGCAGAGCGTGGGTTCTCCTCTCTATTTAAGGGGGACGTTTCACCTGGAGAGAAAAGAGAGAAAGAAAGTAAAAGAAAAGGGAAGGAAAAGAAGAAGAAAATAATGGAAGTTGAAAGGATCTTTGATAGTGGAAAGAAAGAGTAAGGTATTAATGTTAAGGTGAGTTATATTATACATTGAGTCACCAAAATGTATTTTATGTATGTTTTGACTTACCAAAATCTGTTTTACACAAGTTATATTTTATTAGTATATTAATAAAAGTTATGTTTTATAAAGGTTTCAGTTACGTGGTTTTACTTCTGAACCCTATTTGCTTAAAAGGAAACTCATGGATATGTTTATTTATATTTTAAAGAATATTTGACTATGACCTTATAAAGAATTATGTTTTGTAAATACCACCACGGGAGTTCCACGCCTTGGGGACTTAAATAACCATTGGCCTCTGTTTGACCACTTTGTGGTCCTCTGTTTGTCATGGATCCACTGACCTCTGTTATGTGCGGACCAAAGTGCTGTGCGGAACTAAGTGCTACACTATTGTGGGAGCCACCTCTAAAATCCGTACGAGCCACCTCTTGAATCCGTACCTCTGTTCTGATTGTGCGGACCAAAGTGCTATGCGGAACTAAGTGCTACACTATCGTGGGAGCCATCTCTAGAATTCGTACGAGCCACCTCTTGAATCCGTACCTCTGTTCTGACTGTCACTTCAGTGACCTTTGTTCTGTTCTGTTCTGTACTGTGGTTATGGTTTTATATTTACTTAATTTCTGTATTTCAGTTCTGCTACTCAAATGATTTCTGCTATTCAAATGATTTGTTTATGTAAATGTTTTGGCCTAACTAACTATCTATGGTTATTTCGTGCCCCTTATACTCTTGGTATAATATTTCTCACTCTGTCATGTGTTTATAGTTTTTTACCAATTTTCAGGAAACATACAATTCAGAAATAGCTTTTGGGAAGTCTTAAATGCGGGACTACGGAATAGACACACACAACACTTTTATTGATATTTTTATATGTAAATATCAGCATTTTTGGGCAATATATTTTGTAATAAAAATAGAAGCTCCAGTGATTATTTTGTTACCCTTACTCAAATATTTCTTCCGCTTGCGTTTCTTAATTTGTTTATGAATTGGTCGGAGGTAACCTCAGTTACTGGCCATAACGATAGTTAACCCTTGGGTACGGGGAGCGGGTCGTGACAAATATACATGCAAGTAATACAAGATTCCACTTAAATTACTTATTAAGCCTTCTTAATCATGGGTCGGGGTTATTATAAAGGATAATTTTGAAAAATTAATATTTTTAAAGTATAATAATTGTACTACCAAAAAAAATTATATTCCCTAAAATGGACTATTATTTTGGAACAGAGGGAGTAATATTAATGTTCTTTAATTTACTAAGAAAAAAGTTGTCTAAAGGGAATGACATGTATAAGAAAGAATTTCAAAATACTACTATTTGTTTTGGTATGTGAGTAGGGATGGCCATTTTACTCTGATCCGTAGGGGTCTGCCTATACTCGTCCGAATGGAGTGAATTTTACCCATCTCAACACTTATGTGGACGTGTAACGCCCCCAAAATATTAACCCGAAGAGAGCTCCTAAATGCCCATCATTAAGATCACATTCCAAACTAATACTTCCATTTCAATAATTGTCCATGAAGCATGTATATGTAGTCTCAACATTAACATCATTATCAAATCTCCAACATTTGAGTTCATTAATCATCAAGAGATTTACAATAAAATATTCCATATGCAAGTATATTCAACATTCCTAGAAGATGAATTTATAGCATGTGGCACAATAAGTCAACTCCAAATCTATGCTCTCAAGGCTACAAATTCCAAGGCTTAAGCCCGATTACACAAAAATAGACTTTCGAGCCCATACATGTAAAGCCCTTGGTTTGTCAAATAATTACAAACAAAAAAGAAAAGAGCCTTGTGCTCTCACAGTTATTCCAAGCATCTAACTCGATGAGATCACCACATCCTTTCCTGTACAAAAATCTCATAGGGTGAGCACACTACAAGAAAACACACTTTTGGCTACCACTTTTGGCTACCAAAACAAATTTAGTCGCCAAAAGTGTGGGAATTGGCTACCAAAATTAATTTTAGTCGGCAAAAGTCAACTTTTTAGCTACTAATTTTTTTTAGTAGGGGAATGTTGATTATTGGCTACTAAAAAAAATTTAGTAGCTAAAGATATTACAATTGGCTACTAAAAAAATTTTTAGTAGCTAAACATATCACAATTGGCGACTAAAAAAAAATTTAGTAGCCATAGAGGTACCTTTAGCTACTAAATTGTTTAGTAGCCGAATGAAAATAAAAAAATTAATTTTTAATCTTTGCCGACCAAATTTTTGGTCGCCAAATGTCAAGTTTCGGCGACCAAATTTATTTTAGTCGCTAAAAATCTACTTTCGGCTACTAAATCTTTGGTAGCCGAATGAAAATAAAAAAAATTAATTTTAAATCTTTCCCGACCAAAGTTTTGGTCGCCATATGTCAAGTTTCGGCGACCAAATTTATTTTAGTCGCTAAAAATCTACTTTCGGCTACTAAATCTTTGGTAGCCGAATGAAAATAAAAAAAATTAATTTTTAATCTTTCCCGACCAAAGTTTTGGTCGCCAAATGTCAAGTTTTGGCGGCCAAATTTATTTTAGTCGCTAAAAACCTACTTTCGGCTACTAAATCTTTGGTAGCCGAATGAAAATAAAAAAAATTAATTTTTAATCTTTCCCGACCAAAGTTTTGGTCGCCAAATGTCAAGTTTCGGCGACCAAATTTATTTTAGTCGCTAAAAATCTACTTTCGGCTACTAAATCTTTGGTAGCCGAATGAAAATAAAAAAATTTAATTATTTATATTTCCCGACCAAACTTTTGGTCGCCAAATGTCAAGTTTCGGCGACCAAATTTATTTTAGTCGCTAAAAACCTACTTTCGGCTACTAAATCTTTGGTAGCCGAATGAAAATAAAAAATAATTAATTATTTATATTTATATATATATTTTTATTTATATTTATATTTATATTTTTATTTTTATTTTTATGAAGAGGTTGTACACCCACCATCCCAAAATATTAATTTTTTAAAAAAATTAATTATTAAAATAATATGAATTTCTTATTTTGTCCTTTTTTTAAATCCATTAATAATAAAAAATTTACAATTATGACAATTGATATTTCTAAAAAAATATACTATCAAAAGGTAATTTTGATAAATTAATATTTTTAAAATGTAATAATTGTATTATAAAAAGAAATTAAATTCTGAAAATAGACTATTATTTTGAGATGAATTAAATTCTTATTTTCTCTCTATGTCTCTCGCCTATCTCTCTTCTCTCTATCTCTCTCAACTGTTTTCTCTCTCTGTCTCTCTAGCTCATCTCTCTTATCTCTATCTCTCTCATTTCTTTTTTTTTTTCTCTCTCTCTCTCTCTCTTATCTTTCTATCTCTCTCGCTCATTTCTCTTCTCTTTCTGTCTCTATCTTTTTCTGTGTCTCTCTCTCTCTCATCTCTTTTCGCTCTATTTCTCTCTCTTTTTGTCTATCTCTCGCTCATCTCTTGTTTCTCTCTCTTTTTCTATCTCTCCATCTCTTTCTCTCTCTATCTCTTTTTCTGTCTATCTCTCTCTCCCTGTCTTTCTCTCACTCATCACTCTTCTCTCTCTCTCTCTGTCTACTTGTCTATTTGTTTATTTCTCTCTCACTATGTTCGCCTTGCTCACTCTCTTACTCCCATCTTCTCTATTTATCGAGCTCCTTCTCGATTTATCGATCCACTATAAGAAAATACACTTTTAGCAACCACTTTGTCTATCTCTCTCTCTTGCTCATCACTCTATTTCTGTCTCTCTCTCTCTCTCTCTTCTTTATCTGTCTCTCACAAAATTAAAATATTTTTAAAATATTTAAAAAATTGATTTGAATTAAGTTTTGAAAAGAGTTTTGAATTATCTGTCTTCCTTATTTGTTGAGCTCCCTTTCGATTTATCGATCCACTACAAGAAAATGCACTTTTAGCGACCACTTTGTCTCTTTCTCGCTCTTTCTCTGTCTCTCTATCTCTTTTCTCTATTCGTCTCTCACTCATCTCTCTCTCTCACCACCCATCTTCTCTACCACATTTACCACTACTGCAAATGCCATTCAACTACCACCACTGTTCTCTTTCTCTCTTTCACTCATCACTCTTTTTTCTCTGTCTGTTTGTCTATCTGTCTGTTTGTCTGTCTGTGTGTCTTTCGTTCATCTTTCTTCTCTCTATCTCTCTTATTTGTCTTCTCTCTATGTCTCTCTCGCTCATCTCTCTTCTCTCTCTCTGTCTCTCTCGCTCTATCTCTCTTCTCTCTATCTCTCTATTTTTCTATTCTCTCTCTCGTTCATATCTTTTCGCTCTCTTTCTATATGTCTCTCTCATCTCTTGTTTCTATCTATTTTTCTATATGTCTCTCTCTATCTCTTTCTCTCTCTGTCTCTATATCTCTTTCTCTCTTTATCTCTCTCTCACTTATCACTCTTCTCTATTTTTTTCTCTCTCTGTGTCTGTTTGTTTGTCTCTCACTATTCTCTCTCTTTCTCTCTATGTGTCTGTCTGTCTGTTTGTCTCTCTCCCCCATTGTGTTCACATTGTTCACTCTCTCTCTCATCTCATCTCTATTTACTGAGCTCTCCACTACAAGAAAATGCACTTTTAGCGACTACTTTGTCTCTCTCTCTCGTTCATCACTCTGTCTGTCTCTGTCTCTGTCTCTCTCTCTCTCTCTCTCTCTCTCTCTCTTCTCTATCTGTCTCTCACTCATCTCTCTCTCTCTCACCACTCATCTCTTTTACCACCGTCACCACTACTGCAAACGCCATTCCACTACCATCATTACTATCACTGTTGCCACTTCACCTCTACGACTACCATTACTACTACCATTGCCACCACTCCACTACCACCACTACTACTACTGCCATTACTACTACCATTACCTTTCATTCACCCCTGCCACTCCATCTATTCTACCACTACCACTACCACAACTTCACCACTAATCTCCTTCGCCATCACCACCACCACCACCACCATCTCTTATCCACCACCTTCACCACTACTGCCGCTCCCTCTCCTCTACCACAAAAAATTAGTTCATGATTTTTAATAACAAAAAAAAAATGTGCCGCAGAAAAATATCGATCCACTACAAGAAAATTCACTTTTAGCGACCACTTTGTCGCTCTCTCGCTCATCACTCTGTCTGTCTGTCTCTCTCTCTCTCTCTCTCTCTCTCTCTCTTCTCTATCTGTCTCTCACTCATTTCTCTCTCTCACCACCCATCTCCTCTACCACCTTCACCACTACTGCAAACACCATTCCACCACCACCATTACTTCTACTGTCGCCACTTCACCTCTACGACTACCATTACTACTACTATCGCCACCACTCCACTACCACCGCTACCACTACTGCCACTACTACTACCATTACCTTTCTTTCACCCCTGCCACTCCATTTACACTACCACTACTACTACCACAACTTCAACACTAATCTCTTTCGCCATCACCATCACCACCACCACCACCACCACCACCACCATCATCTCTTATCCACCACCTTCACTACTGCTGCCGTTCCTTTTCCTCTACCACAAAAAATTAGTTCATGATTTTTAGTAATAAAAAAAAATAGGCCGCAGAAAAATATTTTTCATTGACTACAGAAAATTAACTTTTATTTTAGTGGAAAATATTTTTCATTAAAATATATATTACCCCTACTTCTACAAAATAAAAAATAATAATTTTTTTTTTCATTAAAATAAAAATGAAACAAAAATTTTCAATCTTAGTAACTAAAAAAAAAACAAATTGTTTTAAAAATTCATCAACTACAAAAAAATATATATATTTTAACAAAAAATAAATTTATTTAATTATTTAATTATTTAATTATTTTTATTTTTATTTTTCATTCCCCGCCCCTTTATTTTTTTCATTCCCGCTCCCCCCTTTATTTTTTTCCCATTCCCGCTTCCACACAAAAAACCCTAATCTCAAACCCAAAAAATCCCTAATCTCAAACCCAAACCCTCACCCTTCTCTTCACCTTCGCTATCTCTCTCTCTCGCTATCTCTCTCTCTCTCTGCGAGTGTACTGCAAAAAGCTTCGAAACCCTTGGAATCTCTCAAATCTCGAATCTCGAATCTCATTCACTCATCTCTACAAGCTCTGCTCTGTGTGTATTGCTCTCTCGCTGCTCTGTTTCCTCCACCCCTAATCACTCCTTTCCCCTGCTC
The DNA here is from genome assembly GCA_036172215.1 of Camellia granthamiana. Classification (NCBI taxonomy): domain Eukaryota; kingdom Viridiplantae; phylum Streptophyta; class Magnoliopsida; order Ericales; family Theaceae; genus Camellia; species Camellia granthamiana. The sequence goes on from JAXFYN010000143.1 coordinate 448,629, forward strand.
TCGATCTTCTCACCAAACTCCCTGACTCATCGACAATCTCATGGCTGAAGGCAAGCTTGATCTTCTCTCTTCCAAATCGTCCGATCAGTCCTGGACCCCCAAAGGTACTCATTCTTTTGCATCTCTCTATCTCCATATATAATTTTTATTGGGTTTGGTTTTTTTAGTTTTATGGATTGGATCGTTATGTCGTTAATGTTAGGTTTGTATTTTTATATGGTTTCACGGATTCGTCTCTCGGTGGTGTTTCAGATCAGTTGCCTTGCCTTGTGGTTCTGATCAGTTGCCTTTGGGTATATGGTTTCTAAGAAGAAGTATATCTTCACCATTGACGATGATTGCTTTGTGAGTCTTCCTTCTATTTGGGTTTTTGTTTTTAAATCTGGGTTTTTGTTTTTTAATGATAAAGTTTAGATCTTGATGCAGCTATGTGTTTTGGGTGTCAATTTGGTAGATCTGTTTGATAATGGCTTGTTATGATCTGGGTTTTTGAGAAAAATTGACTGTTTGATTGTTGGGTTGTTCTTTGGTGTCACACTGTTGGTTTCTTCTAGCCATATAGTTTGTTTTGCTTTGTATTTTTATTATTTTTGTTATCAGTTTTTCTTTTTGGCAGAGTACTTGATGGGGTCTAGTAACTTTTTTAAAAACTAGCTTGTCGGTGCAAATGTGATGCATTTGTAATTTAACATAAATTATATCTAATTTTACATCTCAATTTTTTGTGTGATTTGTTAAATGAAGAAAATGGATTGAAATTCATAACTGTTTAACAATATGTGTGTATTTTTGGAAGAATAAGTGCAAATGTGATGTGTTTGCAATTTTACGTATACATTTTTTGGTGATTTGTTAAATGAAGAAAATGGATTGAAATTGATAACTGTTTAACAATATGTGTACTTTTGGAAGAAAAAAGAATAGCTTAACAAACCTTCAAAATCTTATGAGTTGTGCTTTATATAATACTGTAGATAGTATAGATTCACTTGGTCAATTACTAAACTTGTTGGTGAGTTGAAATATAAGGTTGAATCGATCATCAAAAGAAGAATTAGGCCAAAAATTAGAATACACTCGGCTAAAATAAAACTTCCATGTTACGTATATGACTCTTAATTTTTTGAATTAGTAGACTACCATTTAAAATTCATAGTTTTGATTTTAAATCAATAAGTTAGTAATATAGATTAATGAAATTAGGATTTTCAGTTAAAGAATATGAAAATGAAGAATTTTAAAAAAGGAAAATAATTTAAATGAGACAAGTATTTACTATGTTGGCACCCAACTAATAAAGTATAGTATACATTTCCAAAACATGGGGCAGGTTAGCTTCCTTAGTTGAGGAATACATGAATGTGTGTCATTGGTGCTGCTTAATAAATATTCCACATCTATTTACTGGAAGACATGAATGAATCAACATTCTGCTAGTCTAGACTGACTCTCTCTCTCTCTCTCTCTCTCTCTCTCAGTGTTTCATCATTATTGGTGAAAAATGCAATCCCTCTTTTGTGTGTCATTGGTGCAGCAGTTCTTGAAGGTCATGCTGGGAGGGTAAGTTTTGGATGCCATGGTTCATTAAATATATTGAGGTTGATATTATGTATTATTGTGGGTTATAAGTTCATATTTTTATTCACCCAAAAATTTAACCATAGTTGGTATTGCTTGATTGGAGGTTGATATTTATGTATCATTATGAATCCCCATATATTTTATTCATATTTAGTTGGAACTAGGTGGATTGAAGACAATTTTCTAATCTTTGAATAATTCTCTTTGTGGAGGGAATTATTCACTATTTTTGAATTATTCAATTTTCACTATCTTTGTGAAGACAATTTTCTAATCTTTGAATAATTCTATGTACAACGTATTTTTCACTATTTTTGTTTGTCAACCAAATATGAGAATAAATATTTTCATGTAAATTTTTGTGACCTATTTATGTGTTCGTAAATTTATTCATATATATATAGTTCGTTATTGATGTCTTAACTGAAACACATCATTTGTGTTCTTGTTTGCAGGAAAATAAGGCCTAAGATGACTCTCTCTGTCTTCCTTAAAATAATGGCACTTGGTTTACTAGGGTAATGCTCTAAACACCTTTTACATATGAGGATGTTAGAATGTATGGACTTTCATGTGTATAAAATTTAGGAAAATAATATGAAAAATATTACATATAATTATATGTCTTGTTTATTTCAGTCCTAAACACAAGTGAGTAGGTCCATGTGCATCTATTCATGTCAGCCCTATTATTTTGTGTTTAGGAGTAAGAAAATAAAATTATATAGCATTACTTAAATAATATAGACTCTTAAATAATTTTTTAAAGTCTTCAAATGTTGTTGCTCTTCTCGGTGCCAACCTAGTTGGGATTGGGTTAGTTTTGCTATGATGCTTGTTGCACAGTCCAATTTCTTGAAAGGTAATTAGCTTTTTTCCCCTGAAATTTTCCTTAATTGTTACTTTACAGTGCTTCTGAAATTTGCCCTAATTTTATAGCTTCAGTCAGTTCTTTTGTGGGTTTCTTGAAATTTGATCACCTGTGGATGACACTCATTTCATTTTTATGAAAGAAAGAGAAATGGTGGGTGTATGCGGTTGTTGACAAATTTGTTGAGATTAGTTTTTAGATTTCTTAGTTCCTGTTGATTGGCAGCTACTTCACTCCTGATACATATGCAAATGAGCATTCAGCATGTGCTGCTAGGCTTGCGGAATAAATAATTTAGTTATCCAACTAGATTAGTGGAATAAATAATTTCCTCGTCCATGTTTATTTTGCAATGATAAATATAAAAATATGTAATTCCAAATTATAACCACACATTGGAATGTGAAGAATATAGTTACATAAAAAGTTATGAAGAATTGATCTCACCCAAAACCTAAGTTATATAATTCAATGCAACTAATGAAAAATAGTTACATATGAGAACAAAAGTACTGAAATTAGCATAAAATAAATACAGTTTCATAGAGATTGCATAACAAAAATTTGAAGCAAACCACATCCTAAGGAAGTTCTTCTGCCCAGGTGCGTTGGCTAGATTTGTGATAAGGGTCTTAGTTTCTTCATTAAATATTGAGATGAGTTGGCCAATATTATCAGTATTAACTTTCATTAAATTTTGTGCAATCTAGTTTGGCCAAAATTTTCTTCATTAAATTTTGTGATAAGGGTCTTAGTTTCTTCATTAAATTTTCTTCATTAAATTTCAACCAATATTGGTTGAAATTTGACCAAGTCTAAATTCTAAGGAGTAATTAGTTGATGTCTCACACATATTGTCGCTGATTGACTTGGAATATTTCATCTAATGTCCTTGATCAAATTTTGTGCAGCAACAATGGCAATGAGCTGGAGATAGATTCAGCGAAGAGTCATGAACAGTTAGCTCTTCTTGTGCAATCCAAAAGGTGAACAACTGAACTTAGCTAGAAACTTTAGGCCTGACTATGTAGCAATTATATGGAGACTACTATAATGGTTATCTTTAAAGAGAACAAGGGATCGAAGAAATTCAACAGCAGATTGGTGAGGTGAACTTGAACCTGAACCTAGTCAAACTATACATGGACTCCATCTGCTGGTTATAGATGTATGTAGTCATGGCTACATAGAGAACTTGTTAGCAGTTGGATTATGTAGGTTAAAAAAAAAAAAATAATAATAATAATTGACATCTAAGCAAGAAATTCAAAGCAAGATGGAAATGTAGCATCTCTATCAACCAAATATATTTTTATAATTGTCTCAAGACTTCCTTTGTAGGATGAAACAACATAAATCTATATCAGTCAAACAGATCTGCATAAACCTTTCCTTTACTTAGAAAATATATCATGAAGTAGAACATAAATCTTAACTCACAATCTTTTTTTTTTTTTTCTTTTTTTTTCCCTTCTCTTCTTGTACTAGTTGTTTCTTCCACTCACTTTCTTTACTCATCTTTTCCTTTATGAAAGGAACTTGGAGGAACTTAATGATCCACAAAGCAAATTATATATATATTTTTAGTTATGCGTTAATGATTGACTGCTAAGATATGCTTGAGAAAATACCAAATTTTGTTGCATCTTAGATTAATGATTGATAGTTGTGGATTTACTTATAGATCACTTAATGATTTTTAGCCTCCTACTATATTTGATTTTTAGCCTCCTACTATATTTGAAGGTGCGATTATTACAATGTTTTATGAGACGTGGGCAATGGGTGTATTGGAAAATGTTTTGGCATCTTGCCATTCCATTTCTCGATTTTCTGATTGCATTACTACATTTGCATTATTTTGCAGTTGGTGTCTTCAGAAAGAAACGTACCAAACTATATGAAGGAAGCTTGAAGGATGAGAAGCGTTTAGATCAATGGCTTCATTGTTAAAATTAAGCAAGTGTTTTAGTAAATAAATTTAATTTTCCCATCATGTTTACACCTTCAAAATATTCTGTAAATGACATTTGATGTAGATTTTTTTGTACAGAGGACATCTTTTTTGTATGATTTTTTGCTTGTATGGAATTATTATTTTGGGTTGGATTGTATTTGATTTGTATACAATTTGATGTTAATTGCAATGTTTTAAAAACCGGACCGGTGAGTGAACCGGAAAAGGGACCGGGTGGACGGGTCACCGGTTCAACCGGAATCGAACCGGAATCGAACCGTGACGTAATAAAACCGTGACGTAATAAATATATTAAAATTATATTTAAATAAAAATATAAGCAATAAAATTATAAATTAAAAATATTAAATTATCTTAAATATTTGTCCTAATATTTTTTTTACTGAAAAATATAATAATACATTTTAAAATATTATTAATTTCAATTTTGGAAGATGAAATCAAATATTTAATATTCCCTTCATTTTAATACATTTTAAAATATGATTTTAATTCAAATAATTTGATTGAAAAGAGAGCAAAAATTTTGGAGGGATATCAAAATTTCAATATTCCCTCCAATACATTTGATTGAATCCCACATGGATTTTTTGAGTTTTTTTGAAAGAGTTTTTTTCTTATAAATAGGTGAAGACTTTCACAATAATTTCATCAAGCTCTTAATGGGATTCCTCACAAGAGGAGACTCTTGAAAAAGAGTTTCAAATTAAAATTTTCTTATATTCTTATATTCTTATATTTATATATATTTATATATATATATATATATATATATAAAATAAGAAAGAAAGAAAGAAAAGAAAGAAAGAAAATAAAAAAACAAAGAAAAAATTTTAAAAAAAAAATATTTTCGGACCGGTCCGGTTTGGTCAACCCGGTGCCGGGTCAACCGGTTCACCGGTTTAACCGGTGGGTTCACCGGTTTTCACTAAATCTACCGGTTTTTGATGATGGCCGGTTTTGGTGGGTAGACCGGACCGGAGCCCCCTCCGGTCACCGGTTCAACCGGTTGAACCGGCCGGTCCGGTCCGGGTTTTAAAACCTTGGTTAATTGATCAAATTTTTGTATTGTTGAAACGAAATAGAAATAGATATTTATGTATTATTTTGTTTAAATACAGAGTGCAAGTTGTATGAAATAAATACAGGTTGTGAAGAAATTAATTATAAAAAAAAACACTAAATAAAGTTTTTGGCAATTAAATGTTTAGTAGCGAAAAAAAAAAAAAAAGTGAATTTGTTAGTGACTAATCAATTGGTAGCTAAAAAGGAAATTAATATTTTTAGTGACTAAATATTTGGTAGCCATAAAGAATCTAAAGATTTTTGGTGACTAAAAATTTAGTAGCTAAAAATATAATGAAGACTTTCGGCTACCAAATGGTTAGTAGCCAAAAATTTAATAAAATGAAAAATAATTTTTTTGCCGACTAAATTCTTTAGTCGCTAAATGTAGTAATGTTGTGACTAAAAATAAATCTGCGACAAAAAGTCTTAGTCGCTGAAAATTAATTTATTTTATTTGAAGACTTTTGGCGACTAAATATTTAGTCGCCAAAAGATACCCTTTCCCGACTACTCAAATTTTGGTAGCCAAATGCTTACTTTTGGCTACTAATATTTTAGTCGCCAAAAGATAACCTTTGCCGACTAACGAAAATTTAGTAGCCAAAAGGTTCACTTTCAGCGACCAAAAATAGTTTAGTCGCCAATACTATCGCCGACAGCTTATAGGCGACCACTTTGGCGACAAAAAAATTTAGTCGCTAATTGTTTCGGCGACCAAAAATGGGGCTTTTGGCGACCAATATTTTGGTCGCCAAAAGTGTCGTTTTTTGTAGTGGCACAAAGCCTAGTAGAAAAATCTTAAAAAAGTATATATATATTTTATACAATTTCAGAGATGAATGCATATGCCATATCATGCTCAAAATATATTTCTTTTCGTTTGGAAATCTTGTGCATAATGCCAATTTGAAAACACAATGAACCAACAAATTCAATTATCATTTTCAAGGAATGGTAAATACGACTCAGGCAAATCCCCAGTGCTAGTGTTTGCAAGTAGGTGTATCAACTACTACCAAATCCTACCTTACTGGCTTCTAACCGGAGGGCTTAGGAATCCACATGTGCACGTTTTTGGTCTTACACCAAGGACACTTAGGCCAACTTAATTCTCAAACTACACCCCTTAACCAGATTTCCCAACATATTTACCCCAAAACAATTCAATATATATAACATTGTTTCGCAAAACAATTTCCTTTTTCAAAGTAATAGTTTTCAAATGCAATTCGAATTCAATAATGTCAATAATAAAATGGAATGTAAATGCCACATGCAACGATGCATATTATAAATTTCCATTTTTTCAATTCCACCACACAATCTTCCATTGTGATAAGGTTTCCATTTTCTTTTTAATTTCACCCCACAATCTTCCATTGTGATCAAAATTCCCATATCTCTACTCAATGAAATTTCAAAAATGCATATATAAATATGTATATATATATATCTTCCAAGAAATAGATAACAATCCTACAATCCATGCATTCTCCACATGGTAATCATCAATTTCAATTTGGTCATCTTAAGACCAATAATAAAGTGATATACAATAAGTCTCAAAAGCCACCATTTCTCATCTCTTCATGGAATTTCTCCTTATAAACAAATATAGAAATTTCCTCAATTATGTATTCATCATAACATTGATCAAGTATAGATTTCCAAACTTCTCAACATTTCCCAAAATCCCCAAGTTTCTAGGGTCTCAACAAAACAAGGTTTTTATTCCATTTTTTAAAAGATTTTTCCAAAACAACACCTACATCTTAAAACATAAATCATATTCTCAAAGCCTTGGGAAAAAAATTTAGAGAAGACTCTACTTAAATAAACATCCAGGGTTCAACAATCCAAAATCATGATCCAAACATGAAGAAATACTCCAAACAAGCAAGAACTTGCAATATATATATATAACTCAAAGATTATCCCTACCTCAAGCTTGGGAGATGAAGAGGAGAAAACCCTAGAAATGAAAGTTGGAGAAAACACGATCCGATCGGTGAGAATGTAGCCCTCGTCGTCCTCTTCAATTTGGTGTGAAAGGCCCTCTCAAATTCTTCGTAGATTTTACAAAATCTTAGAGAGAAGATTGAGTTTTGGTGGGTTTCTAGAGAGAAGAAAGAGAAAAGATGAGTATAGAGAGAAAGAGAAATGAAAATCTGGTCAAAACACCTTTTGGGCATCAATTTTGATGAAAAGAGCATGAAATTCGAGACTGACGTGCCGAAATCCGCATGTGCAGTTTCAATTCCGCACGAGCGTAATTCCAAATCCGTATGAGCTGATCCACGTTGCTATTCATGAGTGGATTGATCCAAGAGCGAGCCCAGAAAAGTTACAAAATCCGCTCGAGCAGTTTTCAATTCCGCACGAGTGGTTTTGCTAGTAGCCCAGAAAATGGTTTTACACATCGAAACAAATTCTAACGCTTGAAACTCCAAAATTTAAACCCGAAAATATTAAGAGACGTGAAATAAGAGTGTGATAGAAATCTCAACGATTCAATACGATAATTCAAAACGCCGAAAGCAAAACAAACTAACTGAATAAGCCAAACCGGTCAAGTCAAGACCTGGGACATCATAGGGCGGGGGTGGATTATGTTTTGGTTACCCACAACGGGGGTGGGGCAGGGGGCTGATAACACCTCACCCAATCCAAACCCGACCCGATATAATTAATAATATATATGTATATATAAAATATAATTAGATATAAGAAAATAATATTAAAAGTCTGTGATTTTGTTTAAATATAAATGAATAATAATCCTAAAAGTCTCACTATTTATATATATGGAAACAAAGAAAATTATTTAGTGTGCTAAGAATTTAAATGGCTCTCAATTTTTTTTAACTATTTGAAATGTGGTCGGACATCTGTAGGTGTTGGGTATTCGCAGGTCGGTAGGAGTGGAATTTGTCTACAGGGGCGGGGCGGGGGGCGGAGAATGACAAACCCGCACCAAATCCGCTCCGTGGCCATCCCTATAAGTGAGGGCCTTGGTTAATTTTTTTTTTTGAGAGTTAGGGTGGTTTGGTTTTTAAAATTAATTTTAAAAGATAACTGTATAAAAAGAGATTTACAAATTTGTTTGGTTGTATATTTTTAAAATAATATTTAGAAAATTAAAAATTAAAAATTCATTTGGTTTAGTGATTCTGAAATAATTTTCAAAACTTTCTTTGGTTTTAAAATTTTCAAAAAGAATTTTTGAATTTCAATTCGTCTATTAGTGTTAGGAAAAATTACTCATAAGTCCCATATTGGCAAATGTTACTCTATCTAGTCCTGAGTGTTTTTTTGTAAACCATTTAGTCATTTTTTTACATCACAATATCATCATCATAACAACATCAAACATTAAAACGTCAACAAACATCAAAAAAATCAACGAACATCAAACATGAACAAAATATCATCAAACACATCAACAACATTAAACATTAACAAAATATCATCAAACATCAACTAACATCGTCAAAAAAAATATGAACATCATCAACAACAACAAACATCATCAAACAAAACATCATCACTATCAACAAACATCAATCAACATTCGAACATCATCATCAATATATTCAAACATCATCAATAGATTGATATATACATAGATATACCAATAGATTCATATATTTATTTATATATATATATATATTGCTGGAGAGTTTTGAACTACATTGGGTTCGTCTCCTTCTCACTCATCACGAATATTTGTTCGATTTACCATCACCACGAACATTGGTTCGATTTACAGTACACAACACAATCAAAAACAAAGATGGGTTTTGAAATCCCAACAGACTTGATCCGCCAAGTTCAGATCTCGCTCCGCAATGACGCCGGACTCTCCTCCCACGATCCCCACCCCCCTCCCCTCCGAGAATCGGTTTCTGGGTTCGACCCATCACCGTTGACATCATCATCAAATGGATTTTATTGATCTGGTTTTGGGATGGAAACAATAATGTTCCTGGAGAAAGGTCCTCATTTCGATTGAATGAGTCTTCGACGGATTTGAGATCAACAACCTCAGATAAATCTACTGCTCTGAGTTGTTTTTTCCTAATATAAACACAACAACACATACATGGATTATTTGCCATGTATATATGTAGATTCACACAAAATTAATATGAAAAAAAGGGGCTTCAAAGTCGAGGAATTCATAGTTGAAACCGCCCCACCGCCCCCATCGTTGTAATGTTGAATAATCTTGGACAGTTTTATTTTGATGCTGCCATTCGTTATGTTGATGTTTGATGTTTTTTTAATCGTTTATTTTGATGTTTAATCGTTATTAAAAAAAATGTTTAATCGTTATTTTGATGTTGTTTTGATGATAATGTTGTGATGTTTAGTTTTATTTTTAAAAAAAATAAATCTGATATTTGATGAATCGTGTTTGATGTTTGATTGAAAATCTGTGTTTGATGTTTGATGAATAATATTTGATGTTTGATAAATAATCCTGACGTTGAATAATGTTTGATGTTTAATGAATTATATTTGATGACATTGGTGATGTTGAATAATGTTGGTGATGTTGAATAATGTTTGATGTTGGTGATGTTATAATGTTTGACATAAAAAGGCCTATAGTAAGGTCAAGTTTGGCATCTACTAAATAATACAAAAAGTCAAAAAGTCACTATCCTATTTAAGTCACATCATCTTATTTAAATCACATCACTTCTCTAACACATCACATCAAACCCAACCCATATAAGTCAATAAGTCAAAAAGTGCACTTTTTTAGAACATTCCAAACCAACCCTAAGCTTTTAAAGAAATAGGACCTATTAGTCCAACAAAAAACATTCGGGACTAAATGGACTAACATTCTCAAATTTGAGATTTATTGGTGCTTTCCCCTTAGTGTTAGTAGTGAACATTTTAAATATTTTAATCAATATTTTTTAGTTTTAGATCTATTCAATCTAAACACACTAAATGTATAAATTTATGAAAAAAACTTTTCAAAATCATTAATTATTAACAAGCGTATCAAAAAACATACAAACTACTTATTATTATTATTTATTTAAAAGATTTACTCAATTTAAATATACTTAAAATGTATAAAATTATAAATACTAAAAAATATATAAAAAAAATTCAAATTTTAAATTCACTCAATCTAAAGACATTTAAAATGTATAAAAATTATAAAAAATACTAAATACTAACAAATATACAATAAAAATATGCAATTTTTATTTTTATTTTTAATTTTTAGATGCACTCAATCTAAAGTATACTTAAAACGTAGAACACATTTTTTCACTATTTTCAAAAATATATATTTTTTTAAATTTGAAATACAAATTTATTTTGTTTTAAATTTTTATATGAATTTGTAAATAACTTCTTTACAAAATTTTATTCAAAAAATTCAATTAACTATATGATGTATAGCATACTTCAATATAAATATCAGTTTAATTAATGTAACTTGGTAATAGAGATAAATTATATTTGAAATACTTTTGAAAATAGAGATAAATTAAGAATAAATTTGAAATAATTTTAAAAATAGAGATAAATTTAAAACAAGTGATAAGCAAATGAGTTTTCAATATTAAGCTCTCAAAAATCATTCGAAAATCCAAATCGAGCAGGGCCAATATGATTAAATCACAACATTATACTTATCAAGTCAAAGTTAATGACGCTATCTTGAATCTGTAGAAGAGTAGAGAGGATTTTCTTGTAACAAAAAAAAAAAAGAAATTCAAAGTTAATTATTTATTTATAAAATAATTTACAAATTAAAATATAACAAATTAATGAATCAAATAATTTTTGACTTCGCCACCGTGATGCAACCGTCGATTTTTGTCACGTGACAGTCAATCCCTATTCCCTATATCGTTGCCCTCCCTCTAAAGTACGAAATTTGAAACCTGAAATGGACTCTCCATACTTTGATTTCAAAACCTAAATCCAAATAATTGGGGATTCTATTTACATTAAAAAAATCATTAAATATTTTCAATTTTTAAGTATATCTTGTTCAATTATTCAAAATTTTATATAACTTTCATTTACCTTATTATTTTTCCCAGATTACCCTTAAGGTAAATCCAAATGATAAATAATAAATAAATTAAAAAAATTAAAGGCATACTCCATAATCAGAGACACAATCGACAAGTTTCTCATCCTTCACTTCGGTCAATCTTTTGATCCCCTTTGTCTCTAGCTCGACCAGGGCCGGTCTTGAGTTTTCTAGGGCCTAAGGCGAAATAATTTTTCAGAGTCTTTTTAGATATTTATAAAAAATAAAAATAAAAATCACTCTGTTTAATTTAGAGTTTTCAAAAATAATTGTCTGACTTTGTAATTCATATTTTTTTTAATATTTTTTGTATTCGGTAACTTTTTTTTAAAAAATAAAAATAAATGTATTATAGTTTTTAAGCGTATCTAAATTAGATGCATCTATAAAATAAATAAATAAAAATTGTGTAAAATATTTTTTTAAAAAAATACTAAAAAAGACATAATTGGGCCATAAAGAAAAAAAAATAGGCCACACAAAATTAGGCTAATGATTAATATATATACATATATTTTATATTTTAGTTTTTTAATTGGACTGACAACTAAAACTTATAAATATTTTTTAATTAGACTTTTTATCAATTGGGCCAAATAGATTTTTTGAGGTCCCTTTAAAATGGCCTAAATTAATTAAACAGAATTGGGTCATTTTAAGTTTTTAATATAGTGCAAGACTAAATTTGGGGGCCTTTTTTTGGGGCCCTAGGCACAGGCCTCACAAGCCTTAGCCCAGGGCCGGCCCTGAGCTTGACAACATCGTACGTCTTGGATTTTCCTTTCTTTCTTCTCTATTGTTTAATTCTCTTTCTGAGATAAATAATGGGTTATATGTTGATGGAAGACCTAATTTGAATCGCAAACGCACCCGATAAAAAAAAAGGCTCAATTTTGTTTATATCTCAAAATTCTCATCTAATCATGAACCAGTATAGTTTGATTCTATAAATCAAAACTTAAAAAAATTAAAAATAAATTTGCTTTGGATATTTCTAAAATGAGTGATCACTTGTATATACTTTGTATAGCATATTGCCTTGCCTTTGCTTTTTTATATCTCTTTCTTCTCTTACTATTTTGGTATTCCAATTTGTTAACTACTATGTGTTTGACAAAATGCCTGAATGGAAACGCTCTGCTACCTTGGTTGGCTTATCTCTTTTATTGAATTCTTTTCTATATTTTTTTACAAATATTATACTTTTTGAGTGTATGTACATATAATGGTGAGTTTTAGTAAGGTGGATTGGAGTTTTGGAGGGAAGAAGGAGAAAAAGAAGAAATAACTTTGATTCCTTGGAGAAAAAAAGATAGAGATTTGAATAGGAATAATTGATTAGAGTGTAGCATAAGCAACAAAAAAAAAATATTTTAGGATTTAATATGTGTTGTCCTTATTAGTAAATTCACATTAGAATACAATATAAATTAAAATTTATGAATTTGAATTGGACGTACTGAAATATATTTTAAGTTTAAATAGAATCTCCCAAAAAATTGTGTGAAAAGCCTAAACAAAATGGGCTCAGTTTTGAGCTATCCAAAACTGACTTGAAAATGCATACGCAACGGGCCTTAATTTTTCTGATAAAAAAAAAATACGTGCCTTAATTTTTGACACATTTTGCTTTAAAGCACAAATTGGACAAAATATTATGATTTTTTTTCCCATGAGTAGTTGCATTATTAAGAAAATGGTGAAAGTTTGAGCCCACTATGGGTCCTGTTTTAATAATTCGAATTATTGAGTGCTTTATCTCTATAAAAAATCACATTGATTGACTATCGATAGTTACTTGATCGGATCGGATCAGATTGTTGACAGAAATCTGATCCGATCAAATAGCTATCGATATCCGATTAACGTGATTTTTTATAGGGATAAAGTACTCGATGAGTTCTACACATTGAACAGTTCTAATCATCGGAACATGACCAGTAATGAACTCCCATAAACCTAACAGTACCCTTCAATTCGACTTCGAATTGAAGAAAAGCCTGACCCAATCTTCATTGTCATCACTTAAAAAGAAAAAAACACAGCTCCTAATTATTATAACCGGTTTTGATTAGTGCCCCGAAATTGGGGGCACTAATGCCCCGAATTTCCATATAAGGCAAAAAAAAAAAAAAAAAAACAAAACAGTTACTCAAAATGGGAATTAGGGGGCATTAAGGACACTTTTTTTAGTGCCACAAAACATTTTCCTTATTATAACCAAGAAGGGATAATATTAACAACATATCAAACACAAGTAACAAGAAACATAACACAATTACATAATAATATAAAACAAATTTTGTCACATAGCAAGACTTATACTTTCAAAGCGACAAAAAGTAAAAAAAGCATAAAAATACAGAGAAGTTTTGTGACACACACAGGGCCAATGACAGGCTTATTCTTTCAAACAAATATAGCATCAAGCATCGGAATTTCTGAAATAATAATCAACTATAGGACCGTCTCGAACCACTAGCGACTGCGAAGTCGAACCGTGACTCCAACTAGGAGGAGAATCGTTTCTTCTCAACGGAAGATTACTAGTCAAATACTGACTTTGATTACTCTGAATCCAACTCTGAATCCAACCCTGACTAGCAGTAGTAAAGTTACCTCTCAACACAAGATCACTATACGTATTCAAACCCTGACTTTGATTACTCTGATACAAACTCGAACCACTAGCAATAGAAATGTTACCTCTCAAAACGACATCACTATAAGAAATCAAATCCTGAAGATCACTATGCGAAATCAAACCCCGACTTTGATTACTCTGATTCGAACTTGAACTCTGAGTCCGACCCTGAATCTTAGGAGCAATAGAAATGTTATCTCTCAACACAAGCTCACTATACAAACCCGGATACCCACTCGGAGTACTATTAACAATAGAAATGTCACCTCTCAACACAAGCTCATCATACGAAATCAAACCCTGACTTCGATTACTCTGATACAAACTCTGAACGTAACTGTGAACGTAACTCTGACTTGGACTCTGATGACTCGGACCCGGATACAAACTCTGAACGTAACTCTGACTTGGACCCTGTCTCATAGTCTGACGACTCCAATCCTGACCCTGACTCATAGTCTGACTCTAACTCTGACTCTGACTCTGACTCAAAGAGGACTCTCGCTCTCGTTGATCTCCAAATTCCAACTCTGACTCGAAGTCCGACTCCTTTGAATCAAATCTCACACCACCTGCAGCGGCTGCTGAATAAACCTCCTTTGAAAGTGTAATTGCCAACTGTCCAAGTCACACAACAAAATATTATTATTATTACTATGTTTAAAAAAATATTTTATTAGAAATACAATAAATATAAAGGATGTTTGATTGAGTTTTTATAATCTGTTTTCTAAAAAAATTTCAAAAACTTGCTAATTCTGCAAATTCAACCAAATAAATATTGTAACGAAAAGAAAAAACTTTTCGCAGCAAGATCCCAAAATTTACAGCATAATTGGATTGCAAGAAAGGAGATGGAAAAAAATTGAGGGAAATTCTTTGAATCAGTCAAAAAAAATGCAGATATTGGGAGAAAAAGAAATGAGATCATAACTAACTTTTAATAATACCAAAATCTGTACTAAATAAAAATATAAAAAATTATTTTGATTATATAACTTATAATAATTTTCTTTTACGTAATATATTTATACAAGATAGAAGAGAAATCAAATAATATATTTTCTTTTCATTTTTTTTTTCCCTCTTAAGCTTAATCGAATAAAAGGTAGAGAAAAATACAACATTTTCTTTTCTTCTCTCCTGTATTCCTAAACAGCTCGTATTAAAGAGGAATAATCATCTAAAATATGCAAGTCACATACGGATTATTTGTATTTAAGCAAACTATAAAAGCACCAAAAAATATTGTTAATTGCATAACGACAATGAAATCAAGACCTAACCTTGGGTCTCAAATCTTGCTTTCTTCACTTGGATTCGAAGTGTTTGGCTTCGATTTCTTCTAATTTTTCTAGGGTTTACAAAAATTCACAACCCTCGGGTGATAAAGGTGGGTGATGAAAATGGGAATTTGAGGAAAAGATTGAAACTGAAAATGAGAGAGAAATGGAAAATTGTATTGATTGAAACTGAGAACAGCTCTGGGAATCGTTAGATCCCAACTTACTTCATTACAAAAATCATGCCTTCCTCTCTCCTTCTCTCCCTTTTTATACGAGAAAAATGTTCTAGACCCTCTTTTCCCCCACTCCCTTTGACCCCCTCTCAACATGATTGGCTAATTTTTTTTTTTTTTTTTCTTTTCCTTCTTCTCCAATCACCACCTGTCACATGTGTGTGAGAGCGATGATTGGAGGGGATCTCTATCAAAGTCCTTTATACAATTTCTCTCAACGACCCTAACAACTTCCACTAATCCCACTCAACAACCTAAATAATAAAATTCCATACCAACTTATTCAAAATTTTAGTTAAATTATAGTTAAAAAAGTTATTTTACTATTTTAGCTAGTCACCTCTTTAGTACCTACTATATCAAATTCTTTATTCTAATTTAATCTTATTAAAATATTATTTTTTATTGTGTTTGTTATTTTTTTTTATTAAATTGATAAGTTACTAACCAAACAATTCTTAAAAAAAATAAAATAAAAATGGCCGTTGACCGGTTGACCGGCTGGACTTCCGGTAACACACAAGTAGCGATGAACAGTACCTCGCTTACCTCGTTTGTTGTAGCGAGATATTGTAGCAAACACAAATTTTGACGAGCTGCAAGCGAGATTGATGAAGGTCATTTTTTGAAGTTTATATCGTTAGCTAAGAAACGACTTTAACAATCCTGATGTTGATGCTCTAATTACTTTCCTACACAATAATAAAATTATTTGAATTGTTAATTGAAATATATTTCTGACAACTCTAAAAACTGTTAATTGACTTAATAATTTATTAATTAAAGGATTCATTTGTTATTCAATTAGAAAGTTGAAGGAGCGAAATATAATTTTTAGAATCACGTAGGGCAATATGTATGTTAAGAAAATCTGTGGGGATGTATTTGTAATTTATTTAGGAATATTTGGTTGAGTTTTGTTTTGTAAAAAGTTTTCAAAAACTTGTTTGCTGAAAATAAAATGGAACTCATTTCAAAAATATATTTACTTTTGTCAAAATAAGTTATACAAATTCGAACAAATAATGACGAGAAAAACTTTTTGCAACTAAAAAAAAAAATCCAATTAGTACACATTAATGTGTATTTGGGAGGAAAAGAATTAGATACACACCTAACCTTTAACATAGTGCATAAAGTGATTGCCTCGAGACTTAAACCCATAACCTTAAGGCTAGAAAATAATGATTTTTCAGTGATTTTAATATGAAATTAAAGTGGGTCTCAACCGCCGGTTGATGTGGGTTCAAATGTGTTTAGATTTTTTTATAGTAATATCTTTACACTACAAAAAGAATGACAAAAATTATTAAGAATTAAATAAAAAATTATCTCATAAAGTTAGCTTTTATGAATGAGGTGTTAAATAGGTGTAACCACCTATCCTACATTGATTATAGAGGAGATCATTTTTTTTTTTTTTTTTTTTTGAGAACACAACACATATATTAAACTACATAATCAAGTGACATACAGCAGTAGCAAGAAGGTGAGCCTCCTGAACAACCTGTCGCTCCACCTTTTGTAAAACAACATAATCAAGTAACTTACAAACATACAAAATATCAGCCAAAATAGATTGGAGGCTCCAATCATGGTCTTGATCATAGTGTTGTAATAACAGAACTAGGACTAGACAGTCCGTTTGCACAAGCAGTCTGGTAATGCCGGAGTGGTAAGCCCATCGCATAGCCTTAAGAACAGTAGCCGCTTCAGTTTGCTAAGGCGAAAGCATTGGTGGCCCTGTAATAGCCTCCTTGTAAACCCGCTGATTTTCTGCATCAAAACAAACCCATACCAAACCAGTTCGGTCACCGACAGAGAGCCAAGAACCATCCACAACAATGCGCATACACGGAGCCGCAGAAGTGGGTTGCGTAACGTTCTGCAAGAACACAGGATTAGCATATCTGTTTTGGGAAGAAAGACTAGAGTGAAACCACTCAACAGAAGCATTGTGCTGTGATGAATTAAGTAATGGGAATAGATCTTTTGCTGTCATAATCGTTTGTTCGATAGACACAGCTTCCCGATGAAATTCCACAAACCAAATAGCCCATAACAAAGCAATGGATTGAATTAAAATCGCTGAGTCACGAATTTGTTGCACCCATCCCTGAAACCAGGAGAAAAAAGATAGAGGTGTGCCAACTCCAAAGTCTAAACCCAGAACTGACCCGTGCCAAACCCGTTGGGAAAATGGGCAATCAAAAAATAGGTGCTCAAGGGATTCGACATGCTGAGAGCACCGAGAACACAGGGGATCAATAGGCATCCCTCGTTTGTAAAGTTCTCTTTTCACTGCAAAATATTATGGAGACATTTCCACACAAACAAGATCCATTTGGGGGGAATCTTGAGCTGCCATAAACGTTTCCAAACTGCCAAATCCGGATCAAGCCGACAATAGTCTGGAAATTGACATATCAGAGCCTGTCTATAACCTGATTTTACCGAATACTCTCCACTTTTAGTCGGACCCCAAACCAATTTATCCTCAATGTCCACCTGAGAGAGATGCAATGATAAAATATAAGAAACAACATGAACAGGAAAAAATAGACGCAATAAATTGGTACGCCAAGAGCGAAGTGAGGGATCTATGAAGTGGGCAACCCGCAATCCCGGCCAAAAATCACTCCACCCTCTACCTCTACAAGGGTTGGAAACTAGCGGAATCCATTGATCTTCAAAGGGATTAATACGTTGTCCATTCCCGACAACCCACTGAAGCCCCGAGGCCAATAAAGAACGACCCCATAAAATACTCCGCCAACCCCAGGAAGAGGCCGAAGATGGGGTAATGTCAAGAAAAGAACGTCGTTGACAGTATTTGCCTAGCAAAACCCGCGAAAATAGTAAATTGGGACATGAAAGAATGTGCCATGCTTGCTTTGCTAACAATGCTTGATTAAAACACGTGAGGTGCTGAAAAGCCAGGCCACCCTAGTCTTTTGGCAGGCACAAATATGCCCATTTTTTCCAAGAGATACCTTTACCCCTGGATGAAGTCCATAGAAACTGGGAAATAATAGACGTGAGCTTATGCTGAAAAGATTCAGGCATATGGAAGACAGACATGAGATATACCGGAATGGAGTGACGAACATGTTTCACCAAAATTCCTCGGGCTGCAAAATTTAAAAGATCACATTTCCATCCTTGTAATTTGTGACTAACTTTGCTTAATATGGAATTAAAGATTTCCGATTTCGTACGCCCAGAAAAACCCAAATTAGCCCCCAAATAGATGCCGGGTTTGGATACAACTTTAACTCCAAAGAGGGAAACAAGCCAATCCCTGGCCGAATGGGCAAAATTGGGACTAAGAAAAAGCTCCGATTTATGAAAATTGATTCGCATTCCGGAATAGTGACAAAATGCATTCAAAAACCAATGGAAACACCAAATGTCAGAAGGTTTATAATTGAGAAATATGAAACAATCATCAGCAAAAAGCAAATGTGAAATGGGGAGCGACTACTGACTAATTCCAACACCTCGGCAAATATTAAGAGACGCCAAATGCGCAAAACCTTCGGATAGAACTTGCATTACCAATAAAAATAAGCACGACGATAGAGGGTCACCTTGCCTCAAACCCGCAGCAGGTTCAAAAAATCCGAACGGAGTACCATTAATCAAGACTGCAAATTGGACAGTGGATATGCATTGCGATATCAGTTGGATCCACCTAACTGAAAAGCCCATTTTAGCCATAACCGCCTCAAGAAAGATCCAGCTCACTCGATCGTAAGCTTTATTCATGTCTAACTTCAACCCAAAGGTGGACAAACTCCCCTCTTTTTTGCGTTTCTTTATATATTCAATAACTTCATGAGCCAATAAAATATTGTCAGAGATAAGTCTACCTTTCAAGAACGCGCATTGATTATCAGCAAGTAATTCTGGCAACACCAGGCTAAGTCAATTCGTAAGAACTTTAGCACCTATTTTATAAAGCACATTACACAGACTAATAGGCCGATAATCATGGATAGTGAGGGGACTCTTAGTTTTAGGGATAAGACATAGGAATGTTTGATTTAGTGGTTTAAATAAAGATCCCGTATTCAGAAACCCCAAAACACCGTCAGAAACCGAAGGCCCTACAATCGTCCAAAATTTTTGATAGAAACCAGCAATGAACCCATCCGGTCCCGGAGCCTTAAAATTGCCTATTTGAAAGACCGCCTTATGGACTTCCTCAGTAGAAAAAGGTTGGTCCAAAAGAGTATAATGATGAGGAGCCAAATGAGTATTGATGACACTGATTAAATTAACGTGAGAGGGGAATGCACCTGAATCGAGGGGAGAATCCGGTGATGGTGAAAAAAGTTGCTGAAAATGCTCCACAAATACCCTTTGAATATCCTGCGGCTGGGTGAAGACATGACCATCTGTATCCTGAATGAGAACAATGCGATTCCGACTCCGTCTCCATGAAGCCATACGGTGAAAAAATTTGGTATTACGATCCCCCAAAGATAGCCAATGTTGTTTAGATCTCTACGCCCAATACAACTCCTGCTTTTGTAATAAAATATCAAGGTGAAACCGCAACTCCTGCTCTTGAGTCTTCATACCCGGTGATGAAAGCAACCTCTGGACCTGGTTAAGCCTAGCTTGAATGTCTTCAATTTGACCTTGAAGACTCCTGAAAGACAAAGCATTCCAATTCTTCAAATGTCTGAAAACGGTGGAGTACCGTTGAACACAAGAAGCAACATCAGAAATGGGCAGCTTCCAAATTTTTTGGAGAATATCTTGGGTAGACAGGTCTGATAACCAAACCGCCTCAAATCTGCACCATTTGTGACCAAAAGGCTTTGGCTTGTGTCGAGGAGTAGCGGGCTATGATCGGACCGTTGAATAGGCAACGTCACTAGTGAAAAAAGAGGGAAGTTATCGGTCCAAGTCGACGAAGCTAGCACCCGACCCAAACGCTCATAAACCGCTGCAGATTCCTTGCGATTGTTACACCAAGTGTACCACACCCCTTGAGATGGAAGATCCACCAACCGGTTGTGAAATATTAAATCATTAAATGCCGATGCTCCAGGGATGAGTCTGCTATGGGAGCTGAGTTTTTTTGCCCAACCCCGAACCTGGTTAAGGTCTCCCATAATAATGAAGGGTCTTTGCAAGTGCTGAAATTTGGCTTCAACACTACTCCACACTTGGCCACGGGCTAGAGTAAAAGGAGAGCCATACATAAAAATAATAAACCAATTTCCTTTCACAGTGTCATGAACCTGCAAGATAATGAAGTGCTCATTTCGTTCACAAACATCGATCAGAGTATCAACATTCCAGCCAACCCATAAACCCCCAGCTCTTCCAATACAATCCACTCCACAATTGTACTTAAAGCCCAAAGAAAACACAATACGATTGGCCCGCGGAACCGTGCGTTTGGTCTCCATTAAGAAACAAATATCAGGTTGGTACTTACGAGTCAAATTGCGAGTTGCTTGAACTGTCAGGGGATGACCCAGGCCCCTGCAGTTCCAGCTGAGGAGTTTCATGGCGAGCGAGGAGGTTGTTGTAAGACAACCTCCTGCGAAATCCCTTGAGTCAACCCAAAACAAGGATCCAAAGCCAACGCCATAATCCGACGAGTTTGATGATGCACTTGCACTAAATCTAGAGAAGAGCTTACTAGTGGTATTGCGGAACAGAGGCTGTGGCCTTCAGGTGAGCTTACACCAGTGTCATAACCTGATTCCGAAGTGAGATTATCTTGCACTAGAACACCCGTAAAAACAGAACAGCCCCTCGGATATCCACTAAGTTGGCGAGAAGACTGACCACGACGACGCCGAGAAGTAAACTCCGTCGAAGAGCCTACAGCAGCAGGGAGATGAGTCGATCGAAGACGGAGTTTTTGACGGCGACGTTTTGCCATAGACCTGACTGAATCCTTTCGTATTGGCCATGGGTCTGCAGGGGCATGCAAAGCCAACGGTGCAGAATACCGTGCTTGCTTCCGTCGATGGAAAATATTACGAACAAGAGAACCCATGCTTGAAGGAGGGCACATGGAATCCGACACAGTGCCCGAACTATGCATGACCAATGCATTCTGGCCAGCATATAAAGAGCCCATCATAGGGTCCATAGCAAACATGGGCTCAGTATCATAGACCAATTCAAAACCTGTATCCGTTTCCCGCAACCGTTTTCGGACGGTCCACTTGAGAGAGAAACAGGAGGAGTAGTATAAGAAGGTGCAGCTACTATAGGAGCAATTTGGGGTCCAGTGTCCTTAATAGAACTGGATTGGCCAACTTCAAAAGTAGTAGGGCCCAAATGATCAGAACTATGTGGACCTACTCGAATAAAGGCCCGAGTGGTAATTTGGGCCTCACTCATGGGTAAGTTCAACCGTGGGCTAGGCCCATTAAGATGAATAGCTCGGATAACCTCCTCAGTTGAAGCCAGTAAAGGGCCTTGATCAGAACCAATAATAGAACCTGAGTAATTGAGCTGTTCTTGACGCGACGAATTTGTCAACTCGCCGACTCGATCAGTCACCAACTGCCCTAGTCTGATGCCCATTGATGAGAGTTGACCCTCCCATTGATGCCACATTACCTTCAACTCACCTACCGAGTCCACCGGAGCCTGACCCAAACCCGAAAGAACATTGGAAGCACCAAGACGAGTCTCCAGTGAAGAGGCAAATGGAAGAACTCCATCCCTCCTAGCATCTTGCAGCGGTGACTCACTCATCGCGGGTGTCCCATGTTGTAAACCAGTGTCCTAATCCCGTTTCCACATATCAGCAAAGTCTGTAGCCAAATTGGGATCTTGTCCATTGTCTGGTGGAACCACTTCTTTAAGAATCTCCATATGAGAATGGGTGGAGTTTTGAAATATCTGGGTAGTACGACGATCCGCCCTGTGGGCATTAGCTCGAATAGAAGCAGAGTACATGGGATGCGATGCTTGAGTCATCACCCGGAATGGAGTCTCCGACCCATGTCCTGAAGATTGTCATCAAGTTGCCGTTGAGCCTCGGCGAAGGATAAAGCACAAGTAGTGATTGTGTGACCTATTCGACCACAATTCCGACAAATCTTACAAACACGCTCGTAACGGCAACTAATCCAATGCTGTTGACCATCACGAAATTTAAGAAAAAAGCCACTGATCAATGGTTTATCCAGGGATACCCATACTCGTAGGCGCAAAAAACGAATATTCCGAGGCATGAGAGAATAAATATCAACTTTAACCACGTCGCCCACAGCACGTCCTAAACGGACCCTAGCTTCTTCAGTAAAGCATTCCAATGGTAGGCCATACAACTGAACCCAAACCATCATCTTGTCGAAGAGCAAACGATCGAGGATCAAATCCGGTTTCCAATAATCAACAATAAGAAGGGCCCCTTGAATAGCATAAGGCCCATTATCAACGATACGATGCATGTCCTCTGCACGTTCAAACAGAAAAACATATTGGTTCTTACTGCGGCCGTAGACATGCACGGAGCCTTCCAAATGCCAGAGATCATTGACGTACATTTGTATAAGGTAGGAGCCAAACCGGCGAACATCTGCAACAAAGCCAATCAAACATCTATCCAGTTCATGTTGTTCTAACTGCCACGTGGAATCATCCAATTCCATACTCAGACCACTCCGAGAATGAAGACGCGTGGGAGGATGAAACACCTGATTGGGCCGAAGACTACGTCTTTCGTCAGAATATTCACTACCAACTTCAGTTCCACTGCTATCAGTCCAACTTCCCTAGCGTAGGTAAACAGTAGCCATCCGCTGCTACGTCTGTGGCTGACCTCACTCTTCTTGGGGACCACTCAAACTACCACAGCAGGGACACCCAGGTTGATTTACCCAAAAGGGAACAACCAAAGGATCTAACTAAGGACCTACCTCCGTTGACACTACGAGCTTTGACTAAAACCACGAGAAAATGACGGAAACACAAGGAGAAAAGAGAGAAAAACAAAACAAAGAAAGTAACTGAATCAACCACCAGCGAGAAGCAGAAAAGTAGAAAAGGAAACACCTAAGAACACCTTAAGACACGGCCAACCGATCAACAGGAAAGGAAGAAACAGTGCCCTCGCCTGGAGGAATTCGAAGCTCTCTAGAGAGAGAAAATGTAAAAGGTTTTTAGACCACCCCTTAAACACAATACAAGCACAAAGGAGATCATTAATGAATATTTAAATAATTTGTTTTGCCTAAAGGTGTAAGCATGGGTGTGTAGAGTGCGATTTGGACGGTTTAAGAGTAAAATTATAAATCAAATGGTGGATTAGCGGATTGACAAATTATGGTTTGAACTATTTTGGACGGATTGGCAGATTGAAGAATATTCTCACTAATTATCAAGTCTTTGCATGATATATAAAACTAATTTGCAAAATATTTTTCATATGTATAGCATAAACTAATTTTACATAATATATATATATATAACTACTAATATTTTGTAATAAATTTCACATCTTAAATATTTTTCACACTTATTTTTACTTTGATATTTCATTTTAGGTTAAAAAATATATATATATGTATTAACTATAGCGGAGCAAAGCGGTTTTGAAAGCGGATTATAAATTTTAAAGTTTAAACCGCGGTTAACAGATAAATCGGTGCAATTTTAGTAGATTATCCAATATTTTACACAGCCTTAAGTGTAAGCCTTTTGGGACAAGGCGGATTATAAATTTTAAAATTTAAACCGCAGTTAGTGAATAGAGCTATATAGATCGGTGCCATTTTAATGAATTGAGCGATATTTTACCTTACTCTAAATGTAAGCCCTCTGAAATATCAAAATTTTCAGAATGAAGGGAATTATAGATGTTTCATAACTTTTCCTCAAAAATTCCTCCACAAATATATTCAATGGTCTTCTCTATCAGATTTCTAAGGGCTTTCCAACCTAGTTGTCGTCAATTTTGAACTTTGTTCATACATTCTTACTAGCATAATTACCTGTACTACGCACGGGTATAAATAAATAATCAAAAACTAAATTTTAAAATTAAATAATAATCTTGAAAATTTATCTAGAATATTTAACAAAAATAATTTAGAATCAATTAAATTTTATTCATTTTTATCATAGTAACATATAAGAGAATTTTTTTTATATTTATTCTTATGTCATTATTTGTGTGCTCTAAGTTCTTAATAACAAATACATATCATAATTTAATTGGTAAAAATTAAAAAATAAATCACAACAATTATATTTATGATGAAATATAAATACATTTTGTCTTATGAGTTTCGTAAATTTAATTTATTATATGATAGCGGTAAATTACATTTGTCAATATATTAATTTTTTCATCTTTTGTAAAGTCTAAAAATTTGTCTAGCATCAAATTATAATTTGTCTTATGTTATAAGATTTACGTAAAAATGGATTAGGATTCATTTTATGTAAAAATTTGGGTTTAACATTAGATTTACACTAACTTGTCCTTCACCTAATTATTAAAAATTCTTTTAGTCTATCCCCAACTTATATAAATCATTTGGCCTATCTATTTATTAAATTAGTAAATATATATTTGTAAGTATTTCTTTATAATAAAAATAAGAAATATGGATATATTTTATGCATACTTATTAAAAATTTTGAACTTAGTTTAAAAACAAATATATATTTATGTTTAAAACAATTAAATGAATAGTTATATATATATATATATTTATGTATGAAAAAATTATTTAAGATAGAGCCACCCTAAATTGTAGGTCATATTCCAGTCTTAATAAATTTAAATTTTATATTTAAATTATGGAAAATTTACCCATAAGTCCTAATTTCTGAAAAGTTGAACCATTTAGTCCTAAAAGTTTTCTTATGCTCCATTTAGTCCCATTTGCACATCAATCTAATGTTCGAAACATTAATCTAATGTTTGAAATCTAATGTTCGAAACATTAATCTGATGTTTGAAATATTGTAATGGGACCTTTCAGTCTATAAGAAAACTTTTAGGATTAAACAGTGTATAAGTTATTAATTTGGGATTTGTTGGTGCATCCCCCTTAAATTATATTATAGCTTATTAGTTCATGACTGATATAAGTTAATTTGGGGTTCTAATATTGGATTAAACACTAAAAAGTAGCTAAGAGAATTTAGTTCAAGTTAATTTTTTTGCCAATAATTATTGATTTAACCCTAGTCCTTGGAGAATAGTCTAATTCATGTTCAATCGATGAGTTAGGAAACCCACTTATTCATCTAATTTTTAATTACTAAATATATTTTAAAAAAAATTTATAACAAAAATAGGAAATATGTACATATTTGTTTGGTATATTTATTAACAATTTTAAAATTAATTAAGAAATTATGTAGTTATTCTTAAAAGGATAAATTACATTAGTAGTCCCTATATTTTAACTCTTGTGTTATTTTTGTCCTTACAATTTTAATTTGCTCAATTTGGTCCAATTGTTATAATTGCTAGTATTTTTTTTTATTGAAAATATGCACATGAGTAACATCTGTTATATTTTTATAGACAAAATTATAAACTTATTCAACTCAGTAAGTTAATTTCAACCAACCCAATAACTATTTTCTTTCAAAAACCTTAACCGACATTATGAATTGAACCAAATTGATACAAAATCTAAAATTAATCGTCAAAATCGAGCCAATGGAAATTACAGAAACTAAATTGACACAAGAGACAAAATGCGGGGACTATCGATATAATTTACCTTTTCTTAAAATATGTCTAATATTGATTGTATCAATATTAAGATATATTTATATTTGAAAAACTATTTAAGACTAGATCAGGCTAGAACCTGAATAAAAAATTGATGGCTTATTAAAAATATTTAATAATTATAAATTTAAATTTGATCAATTTTTCATTTAATTTTTTTTCATAATAGAATTAGGTTGTTTGATAATTATAATTTATATTTCCTTTTTCTTTGTATTTTTTCAAAAATATTTTAAAATTATCTACAATTATAATTTCTTTTGTACTTTCCTTTTCAATTTCAAATTTTAGTTATAACTTGAATTTGGTTAAAATGTGTTAAACTTATTTATTTTGATAATTTATTTAATTATGTTTTAATTTGATTTGAAAGAGAAAAATAGAATCCAAAATTTATTTTGATGATTTATTTAATTATATTTTAATTTATTTGAAAAAAATAGAATCAAATTTTTTTTTGATGGTTTATTTGAAAGAGAAAAATAGAATCAAAATTTATTTTGATGATTTATTTGAAAGAGAAAAATATAATCAAAATTTATTTTGTTCAATTATTTCTCACCTAAACATCTATCCTAAATGTTGTTAGAATGTATTTAATATTTGATTAAATCAGGAGTTCAAACAGTCCAAAACAAAGGTTCAAACAGCCTAGCACAACAGCATGCCAAATGGTTCAAGTAGAAAATATTCAAATTTGTAATGACGAAGTGGAAAATATTAAAATTAGTAATGATGGAGTACAACGGCTATAAACGGCTATAAATTCAAATGAATACAAATTTGTAATGATTGAGTGGAAGATATTCAAATTAGTAATGATGTATAACAGTTATAAACGATTATAAATTCAAATGAATACAACGGCTATAAGTTTCATTATATATACCAAAGCCTCTAATGTAAATAAGTTACAAAAAAAAAAAAAACCAGAAAATATTATTTGATCTAAAATCACTCTCATCTATTCTCGAAATTTTTTTTTGAGAAGTGTTCTTCAATTTTTGTTTACATCCTCTCTCAAAAATTATACATTAAGTCGTATAGCTTTACGCCCATCTTTCCTGTGTGAGGTTTACAGAAAATGCAGAGCTTCATTTTATATATCTATCTTTGAGAGATAATTCTTGTAACTTTCTATGAAAACAAAAACATCTTCTTTTCAACCTTGTAAGAGTGTAGTACACTCAGTGTTCTTGACTTAGAAAGTCTGTATAGCGGTTCCGGGTTTACCCCTTGTTGTACAGTGATCCGGACATGTGTCCGTGGATGTTGGTAGTTGAGTATTGGCTTGTTTACATCCTTTCCTATTTTGTATTTGAGTTATAGGATGTGTTGGGCAGGTTTGTTACAGGTTGGTTAAGCTTAGGAACCAAGTCTAGTTGCCCAGGTTTTGGCTGGTACGCTTGAGCGGAGATGTTTGCGCTCGAGCGGAGACCTTGTTGTTGCTTGTACGCTCGAGCGGGGGTTTTGGTGCTCGAGCGGAGAATGCATCCATTCAGTATTTCGTGCAGCTGCAAAACTTCTGCAAGTGTGGTTTCCACGCTCGAGCGGGTTTGGTGCGCTCGAGCGGGGATGTTGCGCTCGAGCGGACGGTATGTTTTTGGTGAGAGTTCTGGGAGGGGGAGATCTGCGCTCGAGCGGGCTGGGATCTACGCTCGAGCGGACGAACTTTGTGTCTGTGTCTTGGCGCTCGAGCGGACAATGTTGCGCTCGAGCGGACCCTGTTTTATGTGTATTTGCGCTCGAGCGGAGTGTTTTACGCTCGAGCGGACCTGTCGTATATCTGAGAGTGGCTGGGCATTTTTAAATCACTTTTTGACTTATCTTCTCTCTCCTACTTTACCAAAACGCCATTTTCAGAGCTTCTCACTCAAAAACCTTAACTTCTCTCTAAGTATTGATCCAGCTAGGGTGTGTTGTTCACCTTTGGTCTTCACAAAAAGGGTGTTGATCGTTGAGGGCGTCATTTTGATCCGAATAGTTTGGTGTTCGGAGCATTTTGGTTTTTGGGTCCTTCTCCTTTTGAGCTAAATCTTTGAGGTAGGGATATCCTACTCCTCTTTATGAGTTTTGTCTTTAAATTTTAGCATTTTGATATGTTGGGAGTTGTTGTGTAATTTTGGAAAACTTTGGGCCATTGTGTAATTTTACAAAAGTTAGGGTTTTGTCTATAATAAACCTAGAGGCATGTTTGGTATAGAAACATGGAATTAATGTTGAAACATTGATGAAAGTGGAACCTAAGGGTTGTAATGTTAATTATGAAAAATGTCCTAATTACATTGATTAATTAATTTGGATAATTAATTGTGAGAAATGAGGAATTGAAATAGAATTGTGTCATGAATTATGACGATGGAAAGAATACATTGATTTTATGTATTGATATGTGATGTGTATAATTGTTGTTTATATGCATTGTGTTGTGTTGGAGGAGATAGGGGATGTACTCCACGGCTTAGGGGAAGATAGGGGATGGACCTCTAAGCCGGATGTTGTTGGGAGGAGATAGGGGATGGACTCCGTAGATAGAGCATGTATGCTTATCTAGAAATGTATTGACAGAGCGTATATGCTTGTCTTTGGAAGTATTGATATAACTGTTATGTTTATCTTTGTTGAAGTGAAAGTGTTGGCATGAGTGTTTGTCTCATGTGAGATGTTTGGCCAGGTTCTGAGCCAAGGTTATGAAATGGCAAGTAAAAGGAATGGAAATGGAAACGAAAAGAAATATAGACTTAAGTGTCTTGGAATTGTATTATGTTATGAAAGAATGTAAAAGTGTTGACCATCTATCAACTGTTGATCTTGTAGTCATTATTCATAACTGGTTTAGTATATTTCTATTGGGCTGTGGCTCACCCTATATGGGAACATCATTTTCAGGTACAGGTAGCATGCCGCCTCCAAGGTCTTAGCTTGGGAGACTAGTGGCGGACAGACTTTTTGGGTTGTCTTTCCTTTTGTAGTATTACATGTAAATTCAAGCCAAGGGCTTAACGTGTAAATGAGTTAGCACTCTACTTTTGTGTAACCAAGTGTTAACTTGGAAAGCTGTAAGCCCTTAGGGCATTTGCTTTTGTTGTTAACATGTAATACTTTTTGTAATACAACTCTGATGAATGGAAGGATGTGGACCTTTTATATATCATAGCATGTCTATATTGTTGGGATTAATGTCATTATTTTGAGGGCGTTACAACTTGGTATCAGAGCGTACCGGGTTCGAATACTTTGGGTACGTGGGAAGTGATTAGGATCACAATGGGTTTGTCTCGCTTAATAGAGACTTAGGTGTATTGTTAAATGCTTATATGATAACATGCTTATGTGACTATTTGGGTATGGGATTTAGTTTCTAGGATGTTGATTGGATCTTTGGGTTTCTGGGAGTCTTGTTGGAAAGGCACTTGATCAATGCTGTTTGTAACCGGTACTCTAGTAACGCCTTGGGACTATCATTATCCGGAAATGAAATTCGTAAGTGCTTATGTGTTTATGTGCTTACGTGGAATGAATTACAGTTGTCCATGCAATAGGACGTGGGTGTTTAGTTTTGGCACGTTTATGAATGTGCTAACGTTCTGTGTTACCTTTATTAGGATGTCAGGACGAGCAAGATGTGGTAGGCGTGGTAGGCCTAGGAGGCAGGAAGTGCCTCTACCGGATGAGATTCCGGCAGTTCAGGAGGGGGTTGGTCAGGCCAATGTGGCCGAGCCAGCAGGTCAGCAGGCCATGAGTGCCTTGGCCCAGGAGATATCAGGAGCTCTGGGTATTCTCAGAGCAGGGAATCAGGCAGCTGAGGCAGGGCCTTCTTTCTTGAAAAGGGAGTTCTTCCGGTCTAACCCGGAGGAGTTTGTTGGGGATCCTAAGGAGCCACTGAAGGCAGACGAGTGGCTAGAGCAAATGAGTAAAACGTTCGAGATGCTAGGCATTGAGGACGGAGCATTGAAAGTGACCTTGGCATCCTTCCAGCTGAAGAGAGATGCGGGTCAATGGTGGAAGTATGAGAAAGCTCGTGTTGGTGGTACTTGGGAGGCGTTTGTGAATGCTTTCCAGGAGAGGTTTTTATCCGCTGTAGCTAGAGAGAGGCTGAGGGATCAGTTTAGCCGGCTTAAGCAGGAGGGTTTGTCTGTGGCCGAGTTTGAGGCTACATTTACTAGCTTGTCCAGGTTTGCACCTGAACTTGTGGTGACAGAGGAGCGCTGTTGCTACGAGTTTGAGCGGAAGTTGAGGTGGGATCTCAAGTTGAAAGTTGGTGGACCTTACATTCGAGAGTACAGGCATTTGGTGGATGCTGCAGCTCATATGGAGCTGATGATGCAGGAGGGAGAGGAGGAGAAACATGGAGGCTCCAAGAGGGGCCAAGAGGGACAGGGCGATGGCAGGAGGTAGAGGGGTTATAACCCTCAGCCGTCCCAGGGTGGTTTGGCCAGGTCGACTTTCCCAGTACCGAGTGCAGGCTCCGGGAGGGGCAGTCAGGGAGAGTTCACCTGTTTCAAGTGTGGCCAGCCGGGTCACAAGGCTTCAGTTTGCCCGCAGAAGGGCGGGGGTCAGAGAGCTGCTTCTTCGTCAGCTAGACCGCAGAGTCAGAGTTTGGGCAGGGGGCAGCCCATATCGTGTTTTCAGTGTGGACAGCCTGGGCACCTGAAGAGGTTTTGCCCACGGTTGAGTGCCACTTCAGGAGCGTCTGGTTCTAGACAGACGCATGGATTTCAGCCAGCTCAGTCTGTGCAGGCCTCGAGGGCCAATCCGGGGGCTTCGTCGTCCCAGTCAGTGCAGCAGTCGTATGCTCCGAGAGGCGAGCAGGTGGATCAGGGGCCTACAGGGCGCGTGTATGCTGTTACCGCGCAGGACCTTGTACCGGCTCCATCAGTAGTGAGAGGTACCTTTCTGTTTTGCAACTCGGTTGCTAGTGTGTTGATTGATACGGGTGCGTCTCATTCTTTTGTATCTGCTGCATTTGCATCTGTGTTAGAATTGGAGTTAGCAGTGTTGGCATCTCCTATTTGTGTAGTGTCACCTATTGGGGGTGAGATGGTTTTGAAACACGGATGTAGAGGTTGTGATATAGAGGTTGATGATCATAGGCTTCCATTTCCTTTTGTAGTTATGCCCATGAAGGGCTTTGATGTTATTTTGGGTATGGACTGGTTATCGTCATACCGAGCTGTTATTGATTGCTACCGCCAGCGGGTTACTTGTTGTACCGTGAGCGGGGAGTGTTTCTATTTCTTGGGAGACCGGGTTGGTAGTATTGTGCCACCGGGGTATGGTCCGCGAGGGCGGAATGAGCTTAGTGGTCTACTTGCTAGCTTTGAGAGTGGTAAGTGTGATGAGACTCAGATAGTGTTGCCGAGAGTAGTTTGGGAGTACTCGGATGTTTTTCCCGAGGACCTTGTTGATTTGCCACCTCACCGAGAGATTGAGTTCTCTATTGATTTAGTGCCCGGCACGGCGCCGATTTCTATGGCACCTTACCGTTTTGCTCCAGCAGAGTTGGTTGAGTTGAAAGTTCAGCTCCAGGAATTGCTAGATAAGGGCTTTGTTCGCCCTAGTGTTTCACCGTGGGGAGCGCCGGCACTCTTTGCTAAGAAGAAAGATGGTGCCTTGAGATTGTGTATTGACTACCGGAAGTTGAATCGGGCTACGGTTAAGAATAAGTACCCTATGCCCCGTATAGATGATTTGTTTGACCAGTTGAAGGGTTCCCGTTGTTTCTCTAAGATAGATTTGAGATCGGGTTACCACCAGTTGAGGGTCAGGGAGGAGGATATTCCGAAGACGGCATTCCGTACGCGGTATGGCCATTATGAGTTTCTGGTAATGCCATTTGGGCTTACCAACGCACCGGCAGTCTTTATGGACTTGATGAACCGGATCTTCCGGAATTCTTGGATCGTTTTGTAGTCGTTTTCGTAGACGACATTCTTATCTATTCACCTTCAGAGGAGGAGCACGAGGAACACTTGAGAGTGGTGCTTGAGTTGCTTAGAGCCCATAGGCTGTATGCCAAGTTTGGGAAGTGTGAGTTCTGGCTAGGAGAAGTCAAGTTCTTAGGCCATGTGGTCTCCGGGGAAGGGGTGTCTGTTGATACATCCAAGACAGAGGCAGTGCAAGATTGGGCACAGCCTAAGAGTGTGTTTGAGATCCCCAGTTTTCTGGGATTAGCTGGGTATTACCGTCGGTTTGTGAAGGATTTCTCCAGGTTAGCTTCACTGTTGACCAGATTGACTCAGAGGGGAGTCAACTTTGTATGGAGTGAGACTTGTGAAAAGTCGTTCCAGGAGTTGAAAATTAGATTGACTACCGCTCCGGTCTTAATTATTCCGGAAAGAGGGTTGGGTTATGCAGTCTATTGTGATGCCTCACGAGAGGGTTTGGGTTGTGTGTTGATGCAAGAGGGGAAAGTAGTAGCTTATGGCTCACGTCAGTTGAAAATTCACGAGAAGAATTACCCTACGCATGACCTAGAGTTAGCAGCTGTGATCTTTGCCTTGAAAATCTGGAGGCACTACCTTTATGGTGAGAGATTCGAGGTGTTCTCGGATCATAAGAGTTTGAAGTATCTGTTTTCACAGAAGGACTTGAATTTGAGGCAGAGGAGGTGGATGGAGTTTATTGAGGATTACGACTTCGAGTTGCATTATCACCCGGGGAAGGCCAATGTTGTGGCCGATGCCCTTAGCAGGAAATCCGTTAGTGATGTAGCTTGTATAGCCATCCAGGAGTGGGAGATGTTGGGGGCAATTGGAGAGTTTGATTTGCTTCTGGGCGAATCTGTTGAGGCTGCGGCCTTGTTTTCTGTTGTTGCGCAGCCTACACTTGTGACTCGAGTGTTAGAGGCACAGAGAGGTGACCTTGAGGTAGAATCCCTCCGAGAGAGGATCTCCAGTGGGAAGGTTGAGAAGGGTTTAACGGTGTATCCCGACCTGAGTGTGAGATACCGAGACCGTTTGCTTGTACCGGAGTCTTGCCGAGAGGAAGTACTCCGAGAGTTTCATCATTCGCGCCTTGCGGTGCATCCGGGAGGTACTAAGATGTATCGGGATTTGGGTCGTCAGTTTTGGTGGCGGGGTATGAAGAGAGATGTGGCAGTTTTCGTATCTAAGTGCCTTACTTGCCAGCAAGTGAAGGCCGAGCATCAGAGGCCAGCGGGTTTGTTACAACCCTTGCCTATTGCCGAGTGGAAGTGGGAGCATGTCACTATGGACTTCGTTGTAGGTTTTCCGAGGACTCAGCGGGGTAGTGATGCTATTTGGGTGGTTGTAGACCGGTTGACTAAGTCGGCGCACTTCATTCCTATGCGCGTGAGAGATTCGGTAGATCATCTTGCCGACTTGTATATTCGGGACATAGTGAGGTTGCACGGGGTCCCAGTGACGATCGTCTCAGATAGAGATCCTCGTTTTACTGCTAGGTTGTGGCAGAGTTTGCAGAGTGCTTTGGGTACTAAGTTGACCTTTAGTACAGCTTATCATCCTCAGACTGACGGGCAGTCCGAGCGTACTATTCAGATCCTCGAGGATATGCTTCGGGGTTGTGTCCTTGATTTCAGTGGGACGTGGGAGAGGCACTTACCATTGGTGGAGTTTGCCTACAACAACAGTTTTCAGTCTAGCATCGGTATGGCACCGTTTGAGGCCTTGTATGGCCGACCTTGTAGGTCTCCAGTTTGTTGGGCCGAGGTGGGTGATACACCTTTGTTGGGTCCGGAGTTGGTTAAGGAGACGACGGAGAAAGTTGAGCTTATCCGTAGGAGGCTTGTTACAGCCCAGAGTCGGCAGAAATCTTATGCTGACCGTAGGAGGAGACCATTGGAGTTTGAAATGGGTGATCATGTTTTTTTGAAGATATCACCTAGGCGGGGATTGTTGAGGTTTGGGAAGAGTGGGAAGTTATCCCCTCGATTTATTGGTCCTTTTGAGATCCTTGAGAGGGTTGGCGAGGTTGCTTATCGTTTAGCTTTGCCGCCACAGTTATCCGGAGTTCATGACGTGTTTCATGTGAGTATGCTTCGGAAGTATGAGCCGGATCCATCACATGTGTTGGATTGGACCGACTTAGAGGTAGATGAGGATGCCTCGTATGAGGAGAGACCGGTTCGGGTCTTGGATAGGCGGGATCAAGTCCTGCGTGGCAAGACCATCCCTTTGGTTAAGGTTTTGTGGAAACATCACGGAGTGGAGGAGGCCACTTGGGAACGTGAGTTGGGAGTCCGCGAGAAATATCCGGACTTGTTTGTTGATGTGTAATCAGGTATTGCAATTGTGTAATTGTAATGAACTTTAAGAGCATTAGAAATGTCTTAAGTTGAAAAACATGGTGCATGTTTTGGTTAATGTAAATGTTGTAGAACTTGCCTTGTTATGGGAGTTGATTATAATATTGCATGTGTTGGCTATATTATAGAAATGGAATTGTATCATGATTATTGCTTATGATATGAATTGTGAACCATGTGTGTTGGAAATGGTTGAAATGAAAGAAAATGCATGTTGAAATGTATATATTGTAGAATGCCTCTTTATAAGAGATGGAATGACCGGTAATGGGTCGAGTTGTGGAATGTTGTGTTATAACATTGTTTAAAGGAGAGAAAAACGTGCTTTTCAAAAACTTGTTCTTAATTTCGGGGACGAAATTCTTTAAGGGGGGGAGGTTATAGCGGTTCCGGGTTTACCCCTTGTTGTACAGTGATCCGGACATGTGTCCGTGGATGTTGGTAGTTGAGTATTGGCTTGTTTACATCCTTTCCTATTTTGTATTTGAGTTATAGGATGTGTTGGGCAGGTTTGTTACAGGTTGGTTGAGCTTAGGAACCAAGTCTAGTTGCCCAGGTTTTGGCTGGTACGCTTGAGCGGAGATGTTTGCGCTCGAGCGGAGACCTTGTTGTTGCTTGTACGCTCGAGCGGGGGTTTTGGTGCTCGAGCGGAGAATGCATCCATTCAGTATTTCGTGCAGCTGCAAAACTTCTGCAAGTGTGGTTTCCACGCTCGAGCGGGTTTGGTGCGCTCGAGCGGGGATGTTGCGCTCGAGCGGACGGTATGTTTTTGGTGAGAGTTCTGGGAGGGGGAGATCTGCGCTCGAGCGGGCTGGGATCTACGCTCGAGCGGACGAACTTTGTGTCTGTGTCTTGGCGCTCGAGCGGACAATGTTGCGCTCGAGCGGACCCTGTTTTATGTGTATTTGCGCTCGAGCGGAGTGTTTTACGCTCGAGCGGACCTGTCGTATATCTGAGAGTGGCTGGGCATTTTTAAATCACTTTTTGACTTATCTTCTCTCTCCTACTTTACCAAAACGCCATTTTCAGAGCTTCTCACTCAAAAACCTTAACTTCTCTCTAAGTATTGATCTAGCTAGGGTGTGTTGTTCACCTTTGGTCTTCACAAAAAGGGTGTTGATCGTTGAGGGCGTCATTTTGATCCGAATAGTTTGGTGTTTGGAGCATTTTGGTTTTTGGGTCCTTCTCCTTTTGAGCTAAATCTTTGAGGTAGGGATATCCTACTCCTCTTTATGAGTTTTGTCTTTAAATTTTAGCATTTTGATATGTTGGGAGTTGTTGTGTAATTTTGGAAAACTTTGGGCCATTGTGTAATTTTACAAAAGTTAGGGTTTTGTCTATAATAAACCTAGAGGCATGTTTGGTATAAAAACATGGAATTAATGTTGAAACATTGATGAAAGTGGAACCTAAGGGTTGTAATGTTAATTATGAAAAATGTCCTAATTACATTGATTAATTAATTTGGATAATTAATTGTGAGAAATGAGGAATTGAAATAGAATTGTGTCATGAATTATGACGATGGAAAGAATACATTGATTTTATGTATTGATATGTGATGTGTATAATTGTTGTTTATATGCATTGTGTTGTGTTGGAGGAGATAGGGGATGTACTCCACGGCTTAGGGGAAGATAGGGGATGGACCTCTAAGCCGGATGTTGTTGGGAGGAGATAGGGGATGGACTCCGTAGATAGAGCATGTATGCTTATCTAGAAATGTATTGACAGAGCGTATATGCTTGTCTTTGGAAGTATTGATATAACTGTTATGTTTATCTTTGTTGAAGTGAAAGTGTTGGCATGAGTGTTTGTCTCATGTGAGATGTTTGGCCAGGTTCTGAGCCAAGGTTATGAAATGGCAAGTAAAAGGAATGGAAATGGAAACGAAAGCAAATATAGACTTAAGTGTCTTGGAATTGTATTATGTTATGAAAGAATGTAAAAGTGTTGACCATCTATCAACTGTTGATCTTGTAGTCATTATTCATAACTGGTTTAGTATATTTCTACTGGGCTGTGGCTCACCCTATATGGGAACATCATTTTCAGGTACAGGTAGCATGCCGCCTCCAAGGTCTTAGCTTGGGAGACTAGTGGCGGACAGACTTTTTGGGTTGTCTTTCCTTTTGTAGTATTACATGTAAATTCAAGCCAAGGGCTTAACGTGTAAATGAGTTAGCACTCTACTTTTGTGTAACCAAGTGTTAACTTGGAAAGCTGTAAGCCCTTAGGGCATTTGCTTTTGTTGTTAACATGTAATACTTTTTGTAATACAACTCTGATGAATGGAAGGATGTGGACCTTTTATATATCATAGCATGTCTATATTGTTGGGATTAATGTCATTATTTTGAGGGCGTTACAGTCTGTGTAAAATCCGTGGAGGATTGCTTCATTTGTAAAGAGGTTGCTAGCACCCCCGTGAAGCTAGAGTATAGTGGAAAATCTCAAGTGAAACTTGAAGAGTGGATGTAGGCCGAGTTGAAGCCGAACCACTATAAATTTGTTTGCCTCTCTCTCCCTTATCTCTTTATTTTATTTAAATTGCTGTAGTTATATTTCACATTTTCACTGTGCTAAAATCATTAACTGACATAGTTGTTAGAACACTTGTTTTAATTATTTTTATTTCATTAATTATATTGATCTATTGTGCTAGTCATAAATTTTATTAAGGTATTATTAATTTTTAATTGTAAAAACTTAATGCACCCCCCCTCTTAGGTTGTCTTTTGGATAACAATTGATATCAAAGCCTAGACTCTTGCTTTAGATTTAACTATCTGAGAGTTTCGATCCATGGCAACCTTAGCTAGCACTAGCACTACAGAAGGACAAGCCACCAATATGCCACCATTATTTGACGGAAACAACTATAGTCATTGGAAAGATAAGATGACCCTATACTTACAAGCCACTGATTATGTTATGTGGATTATTGTTCCCAAAGGTCCAAAAATTCCTACCAAATTAGTAGACAATATTAGTGTACCAAAAACAGAAGATGAATGTGATGAGAGGGATCACAAATTATTGCAAGCCAATGCTAAAGCCAAACTCACCCTTATTTGTGGATTAGACTCTAAGGAGTATAATAGAATTTTAAGTTGTGATTCGGCAAAAGAAATTTGGGACAAACTTGAAGTAACTTATGAAGGTACAAACCAAGTAAAAGAATCTCGTATTGATATGCTTGTTCATAGTTATGAGTTGTTTAAAATGAACTCTGATGAATCTATTTCAAGTATGTTTACTAGATTTACTGAAATTGTAAACTCTTTGAAATCTCTTAGCAAAACTTATACTAATAGTGAGTTGGCAAGAAAAATTCTTAGGTGTTTACCAAAGAATTGGGAAGCAAAGGTCACCGGCATTATAGAAGCCAAAGATCTCTCCACACTTGGATTGGATGAACTTATGGGTTCCCTTATGACTCATGAGATCACCATGAAAGGACATGAGGATGTTAAAAACAAAAAGAAAAGTGGAATTGCATTCAAAGCCTCATCAAATGAAGAAGAACATGAAAACTTCAGTGAGGATGAAAGCTATGCCATGTTTAGTAGAAATCTCAAACAGCACTTCAAGAAAAACAATTATGGAGGAAGAAGATCTTTCAAGAAAGAGTACAACAAAGAAAATAAGAAAGAGCCTATTATTTGCTATGAGTGCAAAAATCCTGGACATATGAAGATGAATTGTCCAAAATTGAAGAATCATGGAAAAGACTACAAAAGAAACAAAAAGGCCATGGTAGCAGTTTGGGGAGAAAGTGAAGATGAAAGCTAAAGTGATGAAATTGAAAATGAAGTAGCCAACTTATGTCTCATGGCTCTTGAAGATGAAGACTCTACTCAAGATGAAGTAACTACTCTTTATGAAGAACTTGAAAGTGCATTTCATGAACTATCAAATGAATTTAGAAAAGTTTGTGCCAAAAATAATATGTTGAAGAAATCCGTTGCATCTTTATCTATTAATGTAGAAGAATTAAAGAAAGAAATAATTATTTTGATACTATCTCTAATGAGAAAACTATTTCAAAAAATAATGTTGATGATTTAACAAAAACACTTGAAAAATTTGTAAAAGGTAGAGATAATCTCAACATGCTTCTTGGAAATCAAAGATGTGTTTTTGATAAAATGGGTATTGGATTTGATCCTATTAAGAAATAAAAGAATCTCAATACAATTTTTGAAAAGGCACCTCTCATGACACACCCTCATATTACTTGTCATTATTGTAGAAAGAAAGGCCATTATATATCTTATTGTTCATTCAAAAAGAATATGAATATGAGAATTAAAAAGATTTGGATTATTAAGGGGTCTAACAAAACTAACCAAGAAGGATCCAAGAAGCTATGGGTACCAAAAACCAATATTTGATTGTCATCTTGTAGGTTTGCTTTAAGTCCAAAGCTAAAGAAGGGAAGTGGTACCTTAACAGTAGATGTTCCAAACACATGACCGGAGATAAATCATTCTTTACTAAACTATCATCAAAAGATGGAGGATTTGTTACTTTTGGAGACAACAAGAAAGGAAAAATTATCGGTATTGGTAGCATCGGTATTTCTCCTAACCCTTCTATTGAAAATGTTTTACTTGTTGATTGACTTAAGCATAACTTACTTAGTATTAGTCAATTATGTGATAAAGGTAATCGAGTTATTTTTGATAAATCACATTGCATAATTGAAAGCAGAAATGATCATAAAACTTTATTCGTTGGTAATCGCCATGATAATGTTTATGTTTTTCATCTTAATGATCTCTATGCTAGTGATGTTAAATATTTTTATGTTAATAATGAAAATAGTTGGTTATGGCATAGAAGACTTGGTCATGCTCATATGGATTTAATTGCTAAACTTTTGAGAAAGGATTTGGTCATTAGACTTCCAAAAATTAAATTTGAAAAAGATCATCTTTGTAGTTCTTGTCAACAAGGAAAACAAATTAAAACATCATTTAAATCAAAATCTCATATTTTCACAACTAGACATTTACAACTGTTGCATATGGATTTATTTGGTCCCTCAAGGACATCTAGTCTAGGTGGTAAACGTTATTGTCTTGTTATAGTTGATGATTATTCAAGATTTACATGTGTTATGTTTTTAACACATAAAGATGAAACCTTTTCTTCTTTCACAAAACTCTGTCGTAAAATTCAAAATGAAAAAGGCTTTCTTATTACTAATATTCGAACCGACCATGGTAGAGAACTTGAAAATGAGAAATTTGAATTGTTTTGTGATGAGCATGGTATTGGACATAATTTTTCAGCACCTGAAACCCCTCAACAAAATGGTGTAGTAGAAAGGAAGAATAGAACTTTAGAAGAGATGAGTAGAACAATGCTTTGCGAAAATAATCTTCCTAAATATTTTTGGGCCAAAGCCGTTTACACCGCATGCTATATTTTAAATCGTGCATTGATTAGACTTATTCTTAAAAAGACTCCTTATGAACTTTGGCATGATAGAAAGCCCAACATTAGTCACTTGCATGTTTTTGGTTGTAAATGTTTTGTGCATAATAATGGTAAGGATAACTTAGGTAAATTTGATTCAAAATCTGATGAAGCAGTTTTTCTTGGCTATTCCTTAACTAGCAAAGCTTATCGTGTTTTTAATAAAAGAACTCTTGTTGTGGAAGAATCTATACATGTGGCATTTGATGAAACTAACATCTCTGCTCAAAAGCAAATTGTTAGTGATAATATAGATTTGGAACCAAATGTAGAAGATTCAAGTAGCTACAAAGAAGAGAACCAACCATGTAAGTTGAACAAAGAGATTGAACAACCTATTCTCTCACCTCAAGAAGAAGGAGGAAACAATGATAATTTGCCAAGAGAATGGAAGTTTGTTCATAATCACCCTAAGGATTTAATTCTAGGTGACCCTACAAAAGGTATCGAAACTTGCTCTTTACTTAGAAACATTTGCAGTAACCTGGCTTTTCTCTCACAGATTGAGCCTAAAAACTTTCAAGAAGCCGAATTCGATGAACATTGGATGATAGCTATGCATGAAGAGCTTAACCAATTTGAGAGAAATAAAGTGTGGGAACTTGTGCCAAAACCTAAAGATCATACCATTATTGGTATCAAATGGATCTTTCGAAACAAGCTTGATGAATCCGGCACAATTATAAGAAACAAGGCTAGACTTGTTGCACAAGGATACAATCAAGAAGAAGACATTGATTTCAATGAAACCTTTGCTCCGGTTGCTAGATTAGAAGCCATTCACATGTTACTTGCATTTGCATGTTTTAGAGATTTCAAACTTTATCAAATGGATGTAAAAAGTGCCTTTCTTAATGGTTTTATAAATGAGAAAGTTTATGTTAAACAACCCCCAGGTTTTGAAGATCATGCTTTTCCAAATCATGTTTTTAAACTATCAAAAGCTTTATATGGTTTGAAACAAACACCTCATGCATGGTATGAACAATTAATTAAATTTTTGATTGAAAATAATTTTTCTAGAGGAACGATTGACACAACACTTTTTGTTAAAACTAAAAATGATGATTTACTTATTGTGCAAATATATGTGGATGACATTATATTTGGTGCTACTAATGAAACCTCGTATAAGGAATTTACTAAGTGTATGCAAGATGAGTTTAAGATGAGCATGATGGGGGAGCTAAATTATTTCTTTGGACTTCAAATCAAATAATGTAAGGAATGAATTTTATCAACCAAGCTAAGTATACAAAAGAACTACTCAAAAAGTTTGGTATGTATGACTCAAAAAACGCTAGAACACCTATGAGCACATCCATTAAGCTAGACAAGGATGAAAAAGGTAAGTCCATTGATCAACAAAAATATCGAGGTATGATCGGTTCACTTATTTATTTAACTACAAGTAGACCCGATATTATGTTTAGTGTTTGTATGTGTGCTAGATATCAATCAAATCCTAAGGAATCACATCTTAGTACTGTTAAAAGAATTTTTAGATATCTTGTTGGCACTCAAAATTTGGGACTGTTTTATCCTAGAGGTGTTGCATTTGATTTAATTAGTTACTCGGATGTTGACTTTGCCGGATGCAAACTTGATAGAAAAAGTACCAGTATTACTTGTCACTTTCTTGGTAACTCATTAGTATCTTGGTTTAGCAAAAAGCAAAATTTTTTTGCTTTATCAACAGCCGAAGCTGAATATATAGCTTCCGGAAGTTGTTGTGCCCGAATACTTTGGATGAAACAACAATTGAAGGACTTTGATTTGCATTATGATCATATCCCTATTAAATGAGATAACACTAGTG
Organism: Camellia granthamiana; assembly: GCA_036172215.1. Taxonomy (NCBI): domain Eukaryota; kingdom Viridiplantae; phylum Streptophyta; class Magnoliopsida; order Ericales; family Theaceae; genus Camellia; species Camellia granthamiana. The sequence goes on from JAXFYN010000143.1 coordinate 490,697, forward strand.
CCATCAATTTAAGCAAAAATCCGGTTCAACACTCACGAACAAAACATATTGAAATTCGACATCATTTTTTTAGAGATCATGTTCAAAAATGGGATATTGTACTTGAATTTGTAAACACCGACAAGAAATTGACGGATATTTTCACAAAACCCCTAAACGAGGATCGCTTCAATTTTATTCGCGGCGAGCTTGGAATGTCGATTTCTACTTAAAAAGTTTTGTTATGACTATGAAACTTGAATTTTTGTTAAAATGATATATGTGTATTGCTACATTGATATGGAAACATTTATATCAGTTGAATGGTCACAAGTCCTTTATACATTTATTCTCCTTAACAGTTTGCTATTCTCAATTGTATAATTTTTTTTGAGTTCTGGATCTTGAGGTAAAATTAACTTTGCATATATTGATTTTTTTAAACCCTCATGGTATTTTTTTTTATTACCATTCCAGCAACACCAACTTTTCATTAAGTTTAATTTCTACTGGTGGTATATTATTTTATTTTAATTTAATTTATTTTTTTATTAGGCTTAATTTCTTTTATTTTTATTTTTTTTCTCATTATTATTTTTTGTTTGGGCTTAATTTTCTTATTTTTTTATGCTTTTCAGTACTTAAACATAATAGCAAAAACAAATCAAAACACAAATATTTACATAAAAAAAAAACACCCTTCATTTTTTTTTTTTACGGCCATACGCCGATAAAAAAAAAAAAACAAACCCTTCATTTTTTTTACGGCCCTACGCCGATCTTACTTACTCGCCTCTTCCACTGCTCTCTTTTTCTTTTTATCACCTTGGGCGACGCTTGACGCCCCTACCCCTATGCTTTCGTCGAGAGCGAGCACTCGCTGCTGACTATCAAAGGCCAAGAACGACGTTGCTCCAAATCGGGTCATGGAGGTGGTCTTCCGTTTAAGTTTTTTATTTTCGGCCTTCAGTGTGCCTATCTTTGCTCGCGCATCCTTGTACATTCGCTGGAGCAAAGCAAGTTGGGTGTTGACCTGATGGAGCTCACTCGTTCTGTTCTATAGTCGGTGAGCCAATTTTGTGACTGCAGTCACTGTCTTCATACAGGATGTCAGTGTGAAATGATTAGCTTCAATGTCTGATTGAGCTGCCATTATTTGTTCAATCGACATCATAGGAAGGTTGGGAAGAGTGGGAGCTGGGGCACTTGGCCCAGTAGCGCTTACAGGATCATTTAGGTTCGGAAAGAGAGTAAGGAGACGAGACGAGGCCATGTAGTAGGAGAGAGAGATATAATTGAAAGGAGAGTCGTTTTTGACAGCCTTTTTGCTTTGCTCAGTCTCTCTGTTTTATCTCTCTCACGAAGCGAATGAGGAAGAAGAAGAGATAGAAGAGAGTGATGTGAAGAAGAAGAAGCAGACGAGTGTGATTAAGAAGAAGGCTGAAGAGAAGAGGCTGAAGAGAAGAAGACAAGGAGGGAGAGATAGCCGAGGCGAGCGGCAATCGAGGCAAGCTGCTTTTGTCGGCTAATGAAGCAAAAGCTAGGCCGCGTGGCAACCGCGTTTTGTGAAAAAAAGAGAGAGACACGGGAGAGTTGTATGTGTATGTATATATGTATATATATTGTATAGCTATATGTTGATTATCTATTTTTTGATGTCATTTATCACTATCATTTTCCTCCTTCTCCTCCTCCAGATTCTGACCGACGATTTCGTTTTGATAATGTCACAAGGGGAGAAATTATATGATATTATGTATTATGGTATTATTTTCAAACTAATCTGATGTTATGTATTTATAGTTTGATATCTTAATCTTATATCATGTTGTTGCTTAAAGCTTATTTATTACACATGTTCTAACTTATGTATTTAGAAATGAATTCAAGGAGCATGACTTGCGGGGGTGCCTTTCTTACTCCCAAATCAACTCAAAACATCATTGTGTGCCATCATCAAAAAGAGGGAGATTGTTAGACTTATTTATGATGATTTATTTAATTATGCTTTAATTTGATTTGAAAGAGAAAAATAGAATCCAAAATTTATTTTGATGATTTATTTAATTATATTTTAATTTATTTGAAAAAAAAATAGAATCAAAATTTATTTTGATGATTTATTTGAAAGATAAAAATATAATCAAAATTTATTTTATCCCATTATTTCTCACCTAAACCTTTATTCTAAATGTTGTTAGAATGTATTTAATATTTGATTAAATCAGGAGTTCAAATAGCCCAAAACAAATGTTCAAATAGCCCAACATAGCAGCAGGCCAAAAGGTTCAAAAGGTTCAAGTGGAAAATATTTAAATTTGTAATGATGAAGTGGAAGATATTCAAATTAGTAATGATGGAGTACAACAGTTATAAACGGTTATAAATTCAAATGAATACAAATTTGTAATGATGGAGTGAAAAATATTCAAATTAGTAATGATGGAATACAACGGCTATAAACGGCTATAAGTTTCATTATATATACCAAAGCCTCTAATGTAAACAAGTTACCAAAAAAACAACCAGAAAATATTCTTTGATTTAAAATCACTCTCATCTATTCTCTGAAAAATTTTCTGAGAAGTGTTCGTCAATTTTTGTTTACATCCTCTCTAAAAAATTATACATTAAGTCGTATAGCTTTAAGCCCATATTTCCTATGTGAGGTTTACAAAAAATCCAGAGCTTCATTTTATATATTTATTTTGAGAGATAATTCTTGTAGCTTTCCGTGAAAGCAAAAACACCTTCTTTTCAACCTTGTAAGAGTGTAGTACACTCAGTGTTCTTGATTTAGAAAGTCTGTGTAAAATCCGTGAAGGATTGCTCCATTTGTAAAGAGGTTGCTAGCACCCCCGTGAAGCTAGAGTATAGTGGAAAATCTCAAGTGAAACTTGAGGAGTGGACGTAGGCCGAGTTGAAGCCGAACTACTATAAATTTGTTTGCCTCTCTCTCTCTCTCTCTCTCTCTCTCTCTCTCTCTCTTATCTCTTTATTTTATTTAAATTGCTGTAGCTATATTTCACATTTTCACTGTGCTAAAATCATTAACTGACATAGTTGTTAGAACACTTGTTTTAATTATTTTTATTTCATTAATTATATTTATCTATTGTGCTAGTCATAATTTTTATTAGGGTATTATTAATTTTTAATTGTAAAAACCTAATTCACCTCCCTCTTAGGTTGTCTTTTGGGTAACAAAATGTATTTTTGATTTCTCATCTACAAAAACTAACAATGAACATAAATTGTTTTTTGAACATTGTAAAAAATAAATAAAGAAATATATTACCAATAATAATAACAAAAAATATTTTTATTTATCATGTGATGTCTCACCACTACATTGATAATAGATATTAATAATAAAATTTGATGTAGGCAGGCCTACAAGGACTGTTGACCCACCATTTAGGGCCCAATACATAATTCAAACACTAAAGCCCAACGTTGCTGGGGCCCAACGTTACACCCAAGACCAATGGCATCAGAACACCTGTCAAGAGAAGAACCAGCCACATAAGCAGACAAAGATCCTGCAAAGTTATTACACCACACATCACCCATTAATGAGCTTCACTTCAGTATTTAATGCGATAACCCCTTCACGTCGGAGCAAAATGGCTTCACCATGAACAAGGTGAGTTAAAACATAGACTTTCGGCCAACGTGATAGATCGAAGCAGGCAAGGAAATGATAAGCAAAGGATATAAGACAAAGAGAAAGTTAAGTTCTTTGCCTCCATCCTCTCTCTACATTTTTCTCCATCCTCACCTCTCTAACTTGCTCGTCGGAGGGTTCGCTAGGGGACTCTCCGATCCCTATTGAACTCTTGTGCAGGTCTCTCTGGGGGGCATTACATTGGGACACCAGTTTGGGCAGCGTGGATCAATCTGACCCATTCCATTTGGAACTTGCTGTATCATCAGTTGGCGCCGTTTGTGGGAAACGTCTTTGCTCCGTGTGGCAACTATGCTCGTTGTCGTCGAAGACCCGTTCCCTATACTCCTTACCTGTCAACCACCCAGGTGGATGGTCACAACTAGATCCATGGCTTCTCAACAAAACGTTGCCGACCCCTAAGCCGACCCTCCTAACCCAAACAACCCACTCCAATATTTCACAGAACTCACCAACAGCATTATTCGCCTAGCCGAACAAAACCAAGCCTTGATTAATGCTTTGCTTCAAAGAGACCTTCCTCTGCCTCCTCCACCACCTCAAGATATCTCGCCTAACCGGGAACGAGCCCCAAGCCCCCTTGTACAACAATCCCACCCATCCAACTTGGGGGGCTTGCAACCTCTTTCTCCAGATATGAACCCGCCACCCCGAGCCCCTCACCCACCGGCTCAAGTGCCTATCCCTGAGGGAGAAGCCATCAGTGTCCAGCTCCCATTGCATTCCGGTGGCGACAACGCCCACGTTTGGGATGCAGAACTTCGAGCCATGAAACTTGAGCTTCAAGGAGTCATGCAGAACATACATAATAAACCCTCTATCACAGCCAACTTACCATTCGTTGCCTTCATCAGGGACAAACCTCTACCTCCTAAGTTCAAAATGCCCTCGATCGACTCCATCGACGGCACAACGGACCCAGTCGACCACTTGGAAACTTACAGGACCCTCATGGTCCTCCATGTATTCCCTGATGAGATCATGTGTCGGGTTTTCCTCGTAATGCTTAAAGGGTCGGCCCAACTGTGGTTTAGTTAGCTGTCAACGAACTCGGTCTCTACTTTCCAGCACCTAAGTGACTTATTTCTCAGCCACTTCATTGGTGCTCAGCGCCAGCGGCGTCCCGCGACTCAACTCCTCAACATCCGTCAGACGGGTAAGAGTCGCTGCGCAGCTTCGTCACCCGCTTCAACACCGAGGCCTTACAGGTGGCAGAAAATGATGGCAAGGTCATTCTCACGGCTTTCATGGCCGGTCTACGATCATCCGACTACCTTTTTTCCCTCTCCAAAAATCCTCCAACCTTCATGGCGACTCTCCTTTCTAAAGCTCAAAAATACATGAACGCCGAAGATTCCCTGGCCGCTCGACAAGACTCCATGACCAAAAACCCGACCCTCAGAGAGAAGAGAAAGGAATCTGAAACCAGAAGCATCCAGTACACTCAGCAAATGCCCCATTATACCGACCGACCTCCTCGAGCCGACCGATCGGCGGCTACTCGACCGCCCGGTTGGTTCGAACGATACACACCCCTCAATTCCCCTATGGAACAAGTCTTGAACCAGATTCAACGAGATTATCCCTTGAAATGGCCCTAACCGTTGTGGACTCCCTTCAACCGGTGAGACCAGTCCAAATACTGCCGTTTCTATCAAGATCACGGCCATAATACCGAGGAGTGTGTTAACCTCAAAGACCAAGTCGAGGGCTTGATACGCCAGGGACGTCTCAGTCGGTTCACTACTGCCCACCCTTAGCAACGGCCAAGGACCGAACCTACCAGAAATAACCACCGGTGCACCCCTCCCCGACAACCCACACAACCTAATCAAGGCCATGATCGACCCTCACAAGGCTTTTGAGTGGACGACCGAATCCAAAGAGGCTTTTCAACAATTGAAGCAGTGCATGGCCAATCCACCTTTACTCTTTCAGGCACTCACGGGGGAGCCCCTTTTTCTCTACCTAGTCGTATAGAGCACCGCAGTCAGTGCGGCCCTCATCAGGGAGGACGGCTCAGTACAGCGTCTGGTTTATTACATTAGTCGGGCTCTCAGGGGAGCAGAACAGAACTACCCACTATTGGAAAAAATGGCCTTGGCCTTGGTCATAGCCTCAAGACGACTTCGACCTTACTTCCAAGCTCACTCCATAGTGGTCCTCACTGACCAACCTTTGAAGAAGATAATGCAACAACCAGAGTTGTCAAGCAGACTTATGCAATGGTCAGTCGAGCTAAGCCAATTTGAAATCTCCTACTGACCCCGAACAGCGATCAAAGGTTAGGCTGTCGCCGATTTTATCCTTGAATTCACTAATCCCACTCCAGCCACGAACCCCCTGCCCAAGTAATCCAACATTGAGGTAGAAGATCCCCACTCTTGGACCCTCAATGTCGATGGATCATACCGCAAAGAAAGAAGTGGAGCTGGTCTTATCCTCACCGGCCCCGAGGGTGGTTATTTCAAATGTGCTCTCCGCTTTCTGTTTGATGCAAGCAACAATGAGGCCGAGTATGAGGCCCTGATAGTAGGTCTTTGTCCAGCCAGAGACATCGGTGTGAGCCATATCCGAGTATTCACTGATTCCCAGTTGATCGTCGGCCAAATCATGGGGAATTCGACACCAAGGACGACACAATGCGAGCCTATAGGGATATTACACTTCCCCTTGTTCGCCTCTTCAACACCTTCCACATCAAATACATTCCTCGATTAGAAAACTCCAAGGTAGACAAAATGGCCCAATTGGCCTCGGCTAACCAATCGGACCTCAGTCATGGAGTTCGTCTTGAATACCTGGCCCACCCTGCCACATCGCCAATCTCGCTGGAGGTCCACTTCCTCCAAAATGAACCTATCCCATGGGCGGCAGGCATCCTTCTATTCTTGAAAAATGGGGAATTACCAGACGACAAACAGTAAGCCAAAATCAGAGCCCGGTCGTCCAACTACATTCTCATTAGCGGTCTCTTATACAAACGTGGATTTTAACGACCATCTCAAGTGCCTCAATCCTACCCAAGCGACATATGTGATGAGGGAGGTCCACGAGGGTGTTTGTGGTAATCATTCAGGTGCGAGGTCTCTAGCCCATAAAATACTTCGCACTGGTTACTTCTGGCCTACTCTCAACCAAGACGCCACTGAATTCGTGCTCAAGTGTGATAAGTGCCAGCGCTTCGCCAACGTCCCCCATGCTCCTCCAACAGAACTGATCACACTTTGCAATCCCTATCCATTCGCAAAATGAGGGATCGACCTAGTCGGCCCATTGCCCACCGATAGGGGCCAAACCAAGTTTGCTATCGTCGCCATTGATTACTTCACAAAATAGGTGGAAGCGGAACCCCTTGCCACAATCACCGAGCGGAATACAACCAGATTCATTTGGCAGTCGATCCTATGCCAATTTGGAATTCCTCAGGCCATCGTCTCAGACAACGACAAGCAATTCGACAATGCTAAGTTCAAGAAATTTTGTGCAGAGCTTCACATCCAACCATGTTTCTCTTCCCCAAGTCATCCCCAAGCCAATGGGCAAGTTGAGGTTACCAACCGTTCTCTACTGAAGATCATCAAAACTAAGTTGGAAGCCGCTAAGGGACTCTAGGTTGAAGAATTACCAAATGTGCTCTGGGCCTACCGCACTACTGCTCGAACCCCCACGGAGGAGACCCCCTTTCGCCTAACATATGGCGCTGAGGCGGTCATCCCAGTGGAAGTTGGCCTACCAACCCCAAGGATTTTGCACCTGAATCCCGAACTAACTGAAGAATTGCGTCGGGCTGACTTGGACCTGATCGAAGAGCTCCGAGAGACCGTTGTCGTCAGACAGGCCTCATACCAACAGAAAATGAGGACACATTACAACCGCAAAGTCCGATCGAGGGGGTTCGCCGTTGGGGACTTAGTCTTTCGCGAAGCCACTCTTGCCACCAAAAATTCGGCCGAGGGCAAACTTGCTGCCAAGTGGGAAGGACCTTACGTTGTCAAGGCCAGACCTCGCTCCGGCACTTACCGACTCTAGGATATGGAAGGCCGAGACCTCCCCCACCCGTGGAACACTGAGCACTTGAAGCGTTATTTCCAGTAAAGCACCATGCCCTATTTTTGCATTGATCAATTGCTGGATGTTTTTTTTCACAATCTACACATTTGGTTGTTTTGGTCCTTTTCATACATGGTGTAAATTTGTGGAAAACAAGCTATGTGATAAATGACAATGATCTTACATCTCTGTTATCTGTGTTGTGTTTCAATAAAGACTTGTTAAAACTGAGTTAATCGAAGCCTCAGCCAGACTGAGTATGAAGGGTTCAGCCAGACTGAGTATGAAGGGCTCAGCCAAATTGAGTTAATTAAAGCCTCAGCCAGACTAAGCACGAAAGGCTCAGCCAGACTGAGTTAATTAAAGCCTTAGCCAGACAAAGTTAAAATTCAGGTCCATACTACGACATCTTTTGACACTCTTTACATTTTTAATTTTACATTAATTCAGACAACATCCAGGTCCATAGTCATCAAAGCCAACCTTTTTCTAACACTTTTAACATTTTAATGTATACCCATTTTTAACATTTTTACATCATGATCCTCTCACAAGTTAGGATGCCTGCCCATTTCTAAACTTCTTACATCATAATCTACTAGCAAGTTTCATAGTTCATGCACAAGTCTTAATGTATACCCATTTCTAACCTGCTTTGCCATTTTCATTATTTTGCAATCTACAACTCACAAGAAATAACAGCAGTACGACTAGGCAAAACTCATTGTTCTATTTACAAACCCACGATTACATATAGTTCATTACCAAAATTACACATAAAACAAAAATAAATAAATAAACACAAAATTTTTACATGAATCAGTCTTCCTCACTAGAGGCCAGGTCTTCCTCATCAACTCCCTCGTCTAGGGAGGTCTGGGCCACGTCGTCTTCATCTATTTTCACATTACTGAAGTCTAAGTCTGGGAACAGCTTTTCCGTTTTACGTTTAAAGGTCTTCCAGCCGCTGTCCCAGAACTCAGCCATCTCATGCTTGTAGAAGTCCGACCGCTAGAAGCTCTGGATCACTTCCTCTTCACTCCTACTTCCAGCAGTCGCTTCCGACGGCCCAGCCCCTCCATCCCCCTTTCCTCACCAAGCCCCTAGCGACCGCGGCATCAATGGCAATCTGGAAATCGGCGAATTCCTTGAATTGCTCTACTGCTGCCTTACACAGGTCGGGGTACGCCGCTCTCTCAACGCCAATTGGGCCCTTTCCTCCCCTAGGGCCTTCTCCAACTCAGCAATCCGCTGATCTACTTCTTCATTTTCCTTGATTGACTGGGCGCGCAGATCTTCATTACAGGTCATAGCCTCATCCCACCTTTTGTTGGCAGTGGTACTGGCTTTTTGGACCTCCTCAAGTCTCTTTTGCTCACTAGCCAACTGGAACTCCAGCGATATCACATTGTGGTGCTCTGCTTCAAGCTTTGACTTGGTTGCGATGAGCTCGGCACTAGCTCGCTCCGCCACGTTCCTATGCACCACCGCCAATACCTCAATGACCTTCGCCCTCCGCGCATACTCCAAACCCTTTACACATGCCTTCCGAGTGCTTTTCTTCCAACCTGCTGTCTTCTCCACCAGTTTTTGCAGCTGCCCCTTCACCCCTTCCAGCTGAACCCTTAGCGGCTCTATCTCCATTTTCACACGCACTGATTTATTCAACAAAGCAGCCGCCAAGGTCGCTGCCTTCATTTGGGCCGCGCATAACCCTCTTCGGAGGTCAGCCTCCCCCAACCGTGCCATCGACCGCACGGTGGCATCCTCTAATACTCCAATTAGGCGGTCGGCTGCCACCCTGGCTTTCCCCCTTTCCTCCGCCGAGCGCCTTGCCAACACGCGCGTGTAGTACAACGCGGTCGTCAGCGCGGCACCTGTCCCTGGCGTGCTGGCCCCGGTCTTCCCTCCCATGGGGTTGGAGGTTACTTCTAGTACAGGCACCACCACCACTGTTTGGGCGCTTGGGCTCACGTGTTCTTTCAACACTTGGGCGCTAGGCCCCTTGTCTTCTTTTGCCACTTGGGCGGTCTCCAAGTTTTCTTTCAACACTTGGGCGCTGGGACCCTTATCCTCCTTCCCCGTGGGGCCGATCTCTCCTTCTGGAGCTGCCTCCACCCTTCCCTCATACACCTTCTCCACCATAAAGACGTCCTCGCCTCCAACCTTCATCTTGTTCACGGTAGGGCGCTTTTTCCCCCCTCTACAGCTGCCCTCCTTTTCTTTGGCCTCTCCATCACTGCCTCTACCTCCTATTTGCCCCTCTACTTCAACGGGTCTACTGGGTGCGGCAGTGGGAAGAAACTAGCTAAGTCTTTGTCGCCCAATGGTTTGGGACCTGGTCAGACCCGCTCCCTTATCACTAGTTTAGGGGTAGGCCCCAACTGTGCCTCCTTATACTTTTCGGCTCTGGCGAAAGTCTTCCGCTCCTCCGTCTCCTCCATCTTTCGCCTCGCCTCCACCTCCTCCATTGCAGGGTCTCCTTCAGTTGGTTGCGGTCCTAGCCCCAAGGCATATAAGGCTGAAGGACGAACCAAGTCGTCCCATTTAACACCCTCATTTTCCCTTAACTCTTTCACCTTTTTAACCCTTCTTTCTGTCTCCGCCCCCAACTTTGGCTCCATCGACTTCGTAGGGACCTTCCATATCGTGCGCACTCCCTACACCCCATTGGCCGATACGAAGAACCACTTCGGCCTCCATCTCTTTATAGATGATGGTAGCTTGGCTATTAACCCCTTGCCCGCCACCGCCTGCAAAGTCACCTACGTCTCCTGCTGACCAGACGCTTTGTAGCATGAAAAGAACTCTTCGACTGTAATCGCCGATCTGTCGGTCGCCCGTAGCCATGCGATCGCCCAGGCCATTATAATTTTCCATGCATTGGGCATCAGTTGCCCCAGCGCTGCCTCTAGTCGATTAAGTATCTCTGCCACTAACTTGGGGATAGGCAACCTCAGCCCTGCCCGCAACGCTTTTTCGTACAGTGCGAACTCTGCCGGCCGCACATCTAACGCCCTCTCCTTAGAAGTGGGCACCTTCAACTCTATCTCTACCGGAATTTGGTACTTCCTTCGTATCTCTTCCAACTTCTCCGCTGTGAATATGGATCTGTCTGGTTTGGTGTGCCAGTGGTCCGGCTCCACTTGGCTTATAGGCCTAGCAGTTGCGATCATTGTCGGAGGAGGAGAAGGGGCCCACACCACCTGACCAGCCCCCCTCCCTTCCCTCCGCTCCACCCGATATTGCTCCGCCAACTCCATTGCGTCGTCATCACTCAAGGAATCAAGCCTTGTGGCAGACACTTCCTTTTCGGCCATTTCTCCTACGTGTTTACGTATTGCTTCGGACGGTGGCACAAGGAAGTTCGCAAAGTATTGCAGAGGCATATCGTACGAGACAAATGAGCTCACTTCAGGGATGTGTTGGTTTTTTGCGAAAAAGTAAGTAAAACGGATAACCCCAAAGGCCCACGGCTTACCCGTATTCCAAGGGTCAAGATTCAACTTCGCTAGTTTGAAATATTTTGAAAAACTCCCGCCCCTCTTTTTTCACTACCCTATATCACCCCGTCCCTTCACTTCGCCTTGACGCATCACCTCCCCCCAAAGGATTACGCCACGAGTACGACCATGATCCCTACTCCCTTCCTTTCCCCTGTCTTTTTCACTTCACGACATTACGTGCTACGCCGCACCTCGAGCCCCGTGCGCTGCCATTTCCTCTTTCCACTCGGTTACCTTTAGCGGTCGGCCCTCTTCTTAGTCGACCTTCCCACTCGGTCACCCTTAGCAGTCGGCCCTCCCCTCAGGAGACCTTCCCACTCGGTCACCCTTAGCGGTTGGCCCTCCCCTCAGGCGGCCTTCCCACTTGGTCACCCTTAGCGGTCGCCCCTCCCCTCAGGCGACCTTCCTACTCGGTCACCCTTAGCGGTTGGCCCTCCCCTCAGGCGGCCTTCCCACTTGGTCACCCTTAGCGGCCGCCCCTCCCCTCAGGCGACTTTCCCACTCGGTCACCCTTTGCGATCAACCCTCCTTTTTGTCGGACCCCCCTCCCCCCCAGTCGACCTCTCACAACCCCATTTTCTTTCTTATTCCTTTCATTGGGCTGAAACTGCACTCGGGAATGGTGGACTACTAACGTAGGTGGGCTTATAAGGACTGTTGACCCACCACTTAGGGCCCAATACATAATTCAAACACTAAAGCCCAACGTTGTTAGGGCTCAACGTTACACCCAGGACCAATGGCATTAGAACAACTGTCAAGAGAAGAACCAGCCACATAAGCAGACAAAGATCCTGCAAAGTTATTACACCACACATCAGCTATTAATGAGCTTCACTTCAGCATTTAATGCGATAACCTCTTCATGTTGGGGCAGAACGGCTTCACCATGAACAAGGCGAGCTAAAACATAGACTTTCGGCCAACGTGACAGGTCGAAGCATGCGAGGAAATGTTGAGCAACGGATATAAGCAGGTTTCTAAGACAAAGAGAAAGTTAAGTTCTCTATCTCCATCCTCTCTCTATATTTTTCTCCACCCTTATCTCTCTAACTTGCTCGTCGGATGGTTCGCTGGGGGACTCCCCGTTCTTGGTTGAACTCTTGTGTAGGTCTCTGTGGGGGGTATTACATTCGGACACTAGCTTGGGCAGCGTGGATCAATCCGATCCGTTCCATTTGGAACTTGCTGTATCATCAAAACTCATTACAATAGTATAGTAATAATACATCAGATGATAAGTAACATGTAATCACAATAATTTTTGATAGTTATATAAAAGTACCCAAAATTATATATAAAAAAACAATATATGATCCATATTCAATTTTTATATAGTAAAATTCACATTTAATCTCAACCACACATTAGTTTTCTTAATCAATTCATTATCCAAACTATCTACTATTCTTTTAAGTAATATTCACCTTTTCAAAACCCACCCAAACAATACTCTGGCCGAGCTCATCATCATCATTGTTGTTGCCATGTTCACCACCTCCACTAACCATTATGCAACTTTGGTCTAGTTTTTTATCTTTGCAAATTTAAAAAGGCAATGTTGGGGAAATAAAAATGTATTGTTAGAATTTTAAAGAGTTAAAAATAAAAAATGAAAAAAAATGTGTGGTTTAGTTTTTCTTATTCTATATATCGGTGATAATTTTTTTTTAAAATCCATAAATTATGGAACAGTGTTCATTATTTAAAATTTTATTTATTGATGGGCAAGTCAATTAAATGTTTTTAATTTTTTACAAATGAAAAAATTGAAATTTTTGTTTAAGAAATTAAAAAAAGGCCAAATCATGAAGAACAATGTAAGACGTCCTGTTCTGTGAAAAATTCATAATTGTATTATGAATTTACATATATCAAAAGAAATAATAACAACAATATAAACAATAAAAAATAAAATAAAAGTCCTACAAACATATAAAAAATACACAAACATCCAACAAAAAAAATAAAAATAAAAATAAAACTTGAAATCAACTCCCAAAATAAAGATAGCTAAATAGATATAACTTTATTATCAATTTAGCTGGGAAAAAAAAACATTGAAAAAAAAGTCATATAGAGAGAGAAAAAAAATACTTACATGAAAATAGAAATCTACCAAAAAAAAAAAAAAAAAAAAAACACAAACACAAATACAAACACAAACACAAGCAAGCAAACAAACAAACAAACTTGAAATAAGTTTGAACTATTGGAAAAGAAAGAGAGAGACTAACTTTTGCACCATTACATTTGGAGCAGAGTTGGCTGGGCTAGAAAAAAGATTAAATATTGGATATTCTAAAGAGAGAATTATATGAATTTTTAATTTGGTTGGGTTTTTAAAATTTTAGGTTTTATATTATTTTGTAAAGGGTGAGAGTGGAGTGAGGTTGATTTATTTACTATATTGTTTTGAATTCTGAAATTCAAAATTTTAGATAATTAGAGCCTTTTTTTTGTTTTTTATTTTTTAGTTTTTTGACTTAAGGAACTAACCAATAGATTTTTTTTTTTAAAAAAAATTTCTTTAAAAATTAACAAATTAACAAAATTAGTTTAAAAATAAATACTTGTGATCACAATAATTTTTTATAGTTATACAAAAGTATCCAAAATTATATATATAAAAATAATATATGATCCATAATCAATTTTTATATAGTAAAATTCGCACTTTAAATAAACACCAACCACACATTAGTTTCTTAAATCAATTCATCACCCAAACTATCTACCATTCTTTTAAGTAATATTCACATTTTCAAAACCTACCAAACAATATTTGGCTGAGCTCATCATCATCCTCGTTGTTGCTATGCTCACCACCTCTACTAACTATTATGCAACTCCAATCTAGTTTTTTATCTTTGCAAAAATAAAAAAACAATGTTGGGGAAATAAAAAAGTATCGTTAGAGTTTTAAAGAGTTAAAAATGAAATACGAAAAAATGTGTGATTTTAGGTTTTCTTACTGCATAAATAATGGAATAGTGTTCATTATTGATGGACAAGTCAATTAAATATTTTTAACTTTTTACAAATAAAAAAATTTAAAAATTTTGTTTAAGAAATAAAAAAAAAAAGGCCAAATCATAAAGAATAATATAAGACGTCCTATTCTATAAAAAAAAAAACTCATAACTGTATTATCAATTTACATATATCAAAAGAAATAATAACAACAATATAAAAAATACACAAACATCTACCCAAAAAATAAAAATAAAACTTCAAATCGCAAACAAACTTGAAAGCAGTTTGGATTATTGGCAAAGAGAGAGACTAACCTTTGCATCATTATATTTGGAGAGGAGTTGGTCAGACTGGAAAAAAGATCAAATATTGGGTATTCTAAAGAGAGAATTGTATTATATTTGTAATTTGATTGGGTTTTTAAAGTTTTAGGATACATATTATTTTCGGAAAAGGTGAGGGTGGGGTGAGGGTGGCTTACCATATTATTTTGAGTTTTGAAATTCAAAATCATAAATATTTAGTGCCTTTATTGTTTCTTTATTTGAATTGTTTTGATTAACATTATTTTTGAAAATAGTGAGGGTGACTTATCATATTGTTTTGAATTTTAAAATTCAAAATCTTAGATAATTAGAGCCTTTTTTTTTTATTTTAATTTTTGGTTTTTTGACTTAAGGAACTAACCAGCTTATATTTCTTTTCTTTTTTTTTGAACGTGGGAAAATCCATTAAGGAGAAGCCAAACGGCACTTACAAATAGACTCCATGTCAAAACAGATAAAGCTTACACTAAACAAAGTAAAAAAGGGTAAATAAGCACGCAGATGAAGCTAAAACAACATCAAAGACATGATCAAAACTCGATCCTAACCCGTACTGCAACGATGCAGAAGCGATCATAAGAGATCAGCATTAGGGCTAGTCAGAGATACCACAAAAGCTTTCACCTCAGAGAGGGTAAGCTACCAATAAACACATTCATGGAGTCCAACAAAACAAACAAACTGAAAATACACACTGAAAAAGAAAAAATAAAAGAAAGCTCAAAAAAGAACCGAAGCCGACGATCGGGGGTGGAAGCTATCAGATCTGGTGGAGGGTGGTGTCTTCGGCGGCGAGAGATGGCGAAGGGTTGTAGATCCGGCGGTGAGAACGGCAGATCGTGCTCCGGCATGAGGGGGAGGAGGAGGAAACTCAAAAATCCACCCTAAGGGGAAGAAACACCTCAAAAAGTGGGAGAGATTGGGAAGACAGAGCTCCCAAAGGTTATTTTGTAGAAAAAGAAGAGAAAAACGGGGGGGAGAGAGGAGGGAGGTGGCCGGAGAGAGGCCGGAACCCCCCTCCCCTCTCAGGCGGCACGCTGTGAAGAAAACCCTAGGAGATAACTTAGAGAGAGAAAGGTTGGGTCTCTAACCAAGCACTTGAAACGAAGTTTTTTTGTTAGCTTATATTTCTTTAAAAATTAAGGAACTAACCAGTCTTTTTTGCATTTTTTTTATTTCTTTAAAAATTAACAAATTAACAAAATTAATTTGGGAGTTTGGAGCTCTCACAATCAACGTTCTTAAAAAATCCTTTTTTCTTATATTTAATATATAGATTTCTAGGAACTTTCCAACCTAATTGTGGCATTATGGAAATAAAATAATAAAAGTGGCCTATGTTATATTATTCGTCTTTTTTTTTCGGGATATTTTAAACCATTTGTCATTTTCTCTAATGTTTTATCCTTGCATGTTCATTGTGTTCGATTTTTAAAGCCTTTATATTTTAACTTTGGTTCTTACGTTTTTTTTTTTTTGATCGGCAACTTTGGTTCTTACTTGAGGCTAATAATCTCAATAATTAGACAATCATACCTAGTGTAGGTACAATCTTCAAGTTTTTCCATTTGACTATTATATTTGCATCTATATGGAATTTGTACGTGTAAATGATTTCATTCACGTTATAACAACTCGGTTCACCAATAATAAATGAGAAAATATTAATCGTAGTCATGTTTAAACAGTATTTGAATTTGTAGTACCAAATGTGAATGATTAATATAAAGTTGAAGATTTTGTGATTTAAATTAGTAAATTATTAGTAAGATGGAGTTAAATATTAGGGTAAATTACAAATACATCCCCTGAGTATTGTTTAAAGTACAGATTGTTCCATGTATTTGAAAAATTACAAATACTCCTCTATTAGAATTTTTTATTTAACAGAATTAATTAAAAAAAATGAAAATTCATAATTGCTTTTCTATGTAATAATAAAATTACTTAAATTATTAATTAAAACATATTTCTAACATGAAATAAAACTAAAAAAAATAAAAATAAAATATGGATAGATCTGAGGCAAATAGATTGCAAGGTCCGGATAGGAGTGCAGGGGCACTTGAGATAGATCAAAGGCCAGAGCTAATGTCCGGAGATAGATTTTGGTCGTGTTAGACCGTTATAGAAGAAGAGCGAGTGTTGAATTAGCAAATGTGGCATACACGTAACTTATGACGTGGTGTTGAATGATGATGTCGACAGATGAATAAGTGTGCCAAAGAGCGGCTTGGAAGGAAACCATGTGTGCCAGGGAGCGGCTTGGAAAGGAACCATGTACGCCAGGAGGCAGCTTGGAAATGAACAAAAAATGTATCAAGGAAGCGGCTTAGGAAGTGCGCTAAGGACGTGGCTTAGTGAGTGCACCAAGGGAGGCGGCTTAGGGAATGCGCCAAGGGGGCGGCCTAGGGAATGCGCCAAGGGGGCGGCTTAGGTAGTTCACATGGTGTATCACCATACTCACCATGATATAGGTATAATATCCCCCTTCAAACTCAAATAGGTTTAAAGATAAAAATCTATTTGAGGTTGAAACAGAGGAGAAGATGTCAGCTGTGAAAAAAATAATAATAAAAATAAAATTGTTTTTTATTTTTCAACCCATTCCGCTGCTATATTTTTCTTTCAGTTTTTTAGTGTGTTACATTAATTGGAGTGTTATGTTTGGAAAAAATAAACTAAGAAATTTTTTAGTGTGTTATATTGATTGGAGTGTTACATTTGAGAAAAATACATTAAGTACTTTTTTTTAAAAATGTTTTTTTGTGTGTTACATTGGAGTGTTACATTTGCAAAAAGTACACGAAAGAATTTTTTAGTGTGTTATATTGATTGAAGTGTTACGTTTGGAAAAAGTATATTAAGAAATTTTCTTAGTGTGTTACATTTATTGGATTGGAGTGTTACATTGTTATGTTTGGGAAAAAATATTAAGAAATTTTTTTGTGTGTTACATTGGAGTGTTACGTTCTGGTTCGTAATGTGAAATTTGTTCTAGGATGAGGGAAAACCCAAAACCTTTATAGTTCGGATTGCCTAAATATGTAATTTCATAATTAGAGAAATTCACTTTTATCCCTCAAAAATTAAATCCAAACGTGTAAATGACTATCATTTTATGTAATTTTTTTTTTAATGGGACATTTTGATTTATAAGGGAAAAAAAGAGGGCTAAACAGTTTATAAGATTACATTTTGATATTTATTAGTGCTTTGCCGTAATTTTAAATCATTCTTAAGGATAAATCACTGAGTGGAAATGCTCCATCTTGCATGTCAATAATATTGATATATCTATATATATAAGAATCGATTAGCTGCTTGTGGTTCGTCTTTTCTTTTTGATTTTGTCCTTTTATTTTAAATAATTTACTAATGATAACTTATATGTTGAGAGAAGGTTTTCTCGTAATTACGCAAACATTCTTGGTCAATTATGAAACAAGTATTTTCGTAATTACGCAAACATTCTTAGTCAATAGTGAAACATTTTTTTTTTTTTATAATTACGCAAATATTCTTGGTCAATAACAAAACATAGATATTTTATTTTTTAACAAATTACAAATACACTGATAAGGTTTGTTTAAAATATGAATCAGTCCTATAATATTAGAAATTACAACTATCAAAAAATGATACATATCATACCACATAATTCTATCATATATCTAATGATTTATTCTATTCAATTTCATAGAACAATATTCTAATTTTTAAAAAATTATCAAAATACAAAACTTAAACATAATGTAATAAAAGACCATGCCTTGCACGGGCCTTCTGTAACTAGTAGATATATAGGAATTGCTTAGCTGCTTGAGGTTCGTCTTTTCTTTCCAATTTTGCCATTTCATTTTGAATAATTTACTAATGGTGGCCTGTATGTTAAGTAAAGGTTTTTTTTTTTTGCAATTATGCAAATATTTTTGGTCAATTACACATCAAGTTTTTTTTAGTAATTATGTAAACATTCTTAGTCAATTATGAAATAGGTTTTTTCGTAATTACGCAAACATTCTTAGTCAATTATGAAATAGGTTTTTTTTTTCCTAATTACGCAAACATTCTTAGTCAATTATAGAATATAAATATTTTATTTTTTAACAAATTATAAGTACACCCATAAAGTTTCTTAAACTATAAATCGGTCTAATAATACTAGAAATTACAACTATCATTTGTTATAAATTTTAATTTAACACAATACTCAGGAAAAAACAAAAAACTATTTTCCTATGCAATAATAAACTATCAAAGTTATTTATTAAAAAATATTTCTCATATCATTAAAAAATGTTAATTGACTTAATAATTTATTTATTAACAAAATAGTTAATTGAAAAATATTTTTGATATCATCAAAATTGTTAAGTTACTTAATGATTTACTTATTAATAAAATTGGTCATTTGTTAGGCGAGTATGATTTATGTATTAATAAAATTAGTCATTTGTATATATATGTATTTTTTTCTGCTTCTTTATTAGTTCAGTGAATTATTTTAGTAGTTTTTTTTAGATGAGAGAATTATTTTAGTATTTGTTTTATATTTATCTATTGAGAAAAGCTACACACCATAATTTTTTTTATTTATAAATTCGGAAAAAATGTTAAAGGCTCATAAATTCACCATAATTTTTCTTATCAGATTACCTAGGCCTAGCCGAGATCATCTTGGCAGTTTGACCAGGCCACGTGGCATCTCAACTGACACGTCGGCGTCACCTCGGCCACATGCTGTTTCTTACAAAATACTCCCCTACAATTGCTTCCTAGGTTCTATTACCTCAGCAACCTGAGGTGATGGAACCTACACCGTTTGTCCATATAGCATGTCAGCTAAAACTAATTCTTCCTTTTGACCAAAGTCATGATTCATCGGCTTCAAGTACCTAGGACTCAACTGTCCATCTTTTAATATCTAAATCGAGATCCATCCTCTTATCGAGGTTATTGCTGCATTAATCAAGAACTCCAAGAGTTTTATCTCCACATGAGCTGTCGCACACGGTTTTCTCAACCGTTTCCTCCACACGTCCATTCCTCATTGGTTCGTATCCGAAGTTTGCTATACCAGAATAAGGCTACCTTGGCAGCACAAAGCAAGGTCGAGGCGTGAGCCGAAGTAGCTGAAAATGTTGCCGAGGTGGCTCAGGCTGTAGCCAAAGAAGCAAAGGAAAAGGAGGCCGAGGCTCAGATGGAGCTCTAATCAGTGTTCGCCACCAAAGAGGCTGAGCTGAAAGCTGTAGATGAGAAGGCGTACGAGGAAGGGGCAGCTAATGTGCACGATGCTTACAAGAAGCAAGTTAACAAGGCATACAATAAGGGTTATACCCTTGGTTGGATGGCTGAGCTGAAGGAGCTATCAATTCCCAACGACTCGCCTCTTCGTGATTCAAGCCGACTTGTCTTGCCATTCTTTCCCACTCCAAGCCAATCTGATGAAGAGGCTGAGGGGAAAGAAGAAGAAATCAAGGCCGAAGTTCATGCTGGGGGATCTTCTGGGGCCAAGTCCCCAACTCTGAATGAGCAAGTTCTGAACTTGACTCAGGATGAAGAGGTGGATAAGGTCCCTCAGAATACCATTGCTGAGAAGATCACTTCAGAGGCCGAGATCACACTGGCCGAGAAAAGTCTGGACCAGACCTTTCTTGAACTTGACGCCGAGATAACCGCTGAGAAGAAAAGGATCTTTGCTAACCGAGACCGACCCAACGACAACAACCGAGGTTGAGCAATCCGTCAGTGATGCCATTGTTTAGGTCTGTTTACTTATACTTTTTTCTTATTTGTTTTGAACAATCTGTTTTGTCGGGCCGATGTGCCTTTTTATGTACTTGAACAAGCTGTCTCTTTTTCAATGCAAGTCTTCTCCTTTCTTCCAAGTGTTGAGTGCATGCTTTATTTGTCTTCACAACTTTGTATGCTTCTATACTTAGAAAAATATTGCAATTCTTCAAAGTATACCTTAACTGTATAATCACTTCGGGTTTAGAATATAAACCTTGACTGTTTGTCTCGGCCAACAATTGGAATACCGCAGCTAACACTTAAAAAATATTTCAAAATATTTTTACAAGTGCTGTTTCTCAAACTTATTCAGTCAAGTATTAATTCTTTACTTCCATTTGTTGTTTTCTATCAAGACTTCACCCTTCTAACCTTTCCGAGCTTGATAGCTTGGTTGGTCATATCGGGTAATAGGTACCTCAGATACATCTTTCATCATTACCTCGGCTAACTTCAACTTGTAAATTGTTTTGAAATTTCAACAAGTGTCAAGCCCATTCTAACTTGTAAATTTTTCTAAAAATTTCAACAGGTCTCAAGTTTAGTTATCATCCCTACCCCCTAATGTGAACCTAAGTTCCACTTAAGTTCACATTATGCATTTGTGGTCTTCTGCCAAAGTCAGACTCAAACAAAGACCAGCCGAGGTGTTCAACCTTAGTTTCTCTGTTAATCTAATAACCAAAGTAAACTGAGTTTAACTTTACCGACATGGCAAGTCTAGTTTAATTCAACTTAGTTCAACTCTATTATATGCAAGTATAATTCAACTATGCCATATAATAAATCTAAGCTATTCGTCATGTTTCATTCAGAAACATTGCCAACTTAGTTCAACTCTATTATATGCAAGTATAATTCAACTCTGCCATATAATAAGTTTAAGTTATTTGTCATGTTTCATTCAGAAACATCATCATAGGACTGGTCGATCCTATCGCACAAATTTCAAATTCATAAAAATCAAAGTAGTATTTTATTATTAACTTCAGCTAATAAAATTATGACATAAAATTTGAAAAAATAAAAAATTAATGATAAAAGAACTTCAGATTGCAAGTGTTCCATGGTCTGGGCAACTCCTTGCCATCACTGTCTTCTAGCCGATATGTCCCATTGCTGGCAATCGAGATGATTCTATAAGGCCCTTCCCAATTTGGGCCAAGTTTCCCCTCCTTAGGATCCTTCTTATTGCCGACAACCTTCCTCAGGAAGAGGTCCCCAACTTTGAATTCTCTTGGGTTGACGTTCTTGTTGTATAGCAAGTTGTTACTGGTATGCCCCCAGCCGAATTGCTGCTATTTTTCTTCTCTCCTCCAGCAGGTCCAAATCTCGGGCTAGGAATGCTTCATTAGTCCCATTCTTTACTCCCTGGGTTCTGATTCTAGGTATGCCGACTTCCAGTGGGATAACTGCTTCAGTGCCATAAGCCATGGCAAAAAGAGACTCCCCAGTTGATCTCCTCGGCGTAGTCTGATATGCCCAGGGCACATTGGGCAATTCTTCCACCCACTTTCTTTTTGCTACTTCCAGCCTCTTTTTGATCCCATCCAAGATAGTCTTATTGGATGCTTTTTCCTGACCATTGCTTTGAAGGAAACTTGGAGTGGAGTAGTAGTTCTTGATTTTATACTTTGCATAGCAGCTTTTGATTAGCTTACTGTCAAACTCTGTACCATTATCTGCTATTATTGCCCTTAGGATCCCAAACCTGGCGATGATGTTCTTTCATATGAAGTTCTTCATGTCAATATCTCGAATCTTCGCAAGGGGCTCAGCTTCTACCTACTTCGTGAAGTAGTCAGTCGCTATTAGCAGAAACTTCCTTTGCCTAGTTGCTTGGGGCAGTTGTCTAACAAGATCCATGCCTTACTGGGCAAACGACCAAGGGCTGGATATTGGGTTCAAATCTACTACTGGTTGGTGTATCAAAGGTGCAAACCTTTGACACTTTTCACACTTTCTGACGTAGGCTTCAGCATCATTCTGTATGTAGGGCCACCAGTACCCCTGGGATATGGCTCTATGGACAAGTGATCTGTCCCCAGCATGGCTTCCATAAACACCTTCATGTATTTCAAACAAGAAATCTTCAACCTGGCATGGGTGTACACATCTCAGAAAAGGTCTAGTGAATGATCTTCTATAGAGATGACCCTCTTCAATCTGGTTTTGTGTGCCTCTCTTCTGTCATCTGGCAGCTTGCCATCCCTGAGGAATATTACTATTGCGTCCATCTAGCTTGGACCCATTTCAATGCATATTGTCTCGTACTCTGTTATCTGAGGCTCCACACTTGGTCTAGTCAAGTAATCAATCATGATAGTCCTAGGCTCCCCTGACTTTATTGTACTAGCCAGGTTTGCCAAGGCATCGGCGTGACTGTTGTCATCTCGGCTGACTTGCTGTAGTCGGCAATCCTGGAACAGTGCAACAATCTGTCACCCTTTTTGACATAGGCCATCATTCTTTCATCTCGGGCTGCATATTCGCCCATTGCTTGATTCACAATAAGTTGGGAGTTGCAAAAGGCTATCACCTCATCGGCTTCCATTGCTACTACTAGCTGTAATCCAGCAATAAGTGTCTCGTATTCTATTTCGTTGTTTGAGGCCTTAAATCCTAAATGGATTGATTGTTCTATCATCCGACCTTTTGGTGATACCAAAACCACTCCTGCCCCCGCTCCTTGGCAGTTTGAGCTTCCGTCAACAAACAGGTTGAAGGAATCGCTGATGTAAATGTCACATGGTTTTGGCTTTTCTTCTGTCTTCTTTGGCTGTGCTGATATAGGGTTCTTTGGCCCTAGCTGGGTTTTTCTTGGTTCTTCTGGACATCCTAAGCTGCGACTCATTAGAGCCCTACGTGGGATAGCACCAGGTGTGAACTCCGCCACAAAGTCGGCCAAGACCTGACCCTTGATTGCTGTTTTGGGCCTAAAATCCAAGTCATACTGGCCCAGAACCACTGTCCATTTGGTTACTCTTCTTGTTAGATCTCCATGCTGCAATAGGGATTTCAAGGGATACTCCGTTAGCACCACAATTTTGTAGGCTTGGAAGTAGTGATTTAACTTTTTAGAGGCCATCACCAAGGCTAGTACTAACTTTTCCAAAGGCAGGTACGTAGTCCTTGCACTTGCCAGGGTTTTACTCACATAGTACACCGTATTTTGCTCCCCTTCCTCTTCTTGGGTCATCACTGCACTTACTGCGTGATCTGAGACTGCTAAGTATAAAAATAAATCTTCTCTAGGCACTAGATTTGACAAAACTGGAGCTATTGAAAGGTATCTCTTGAAGTAGGCTACTGGGACTTCACACTCCTCTGTCCATAGGAAATCTTCGGCTTATAAACCTGTTCAGGGCTGCTGCCCTTCCAGTCAATATCTGGACCTGTTTGGCTGATGTCGGGCTCTTCAAGTCAAGGATGGCCCTGATTTGATCTGGGCTTGCCTCAATGCCCCTTCTGGTAAGCAAGTATCCTAGGAACTTACCAAACCTGACTCCAAGTCCGTATTTCGAAGCATTGAGTCTCGAAATGTGCATTTGGAGTCAGAGCCGATATGTTCTCACGACATCAAAAAATGCCTTCAAGTCGGTAAGGTGTTTCTTAAGTTCCTTGGTCTTCACAACCATGTCATCAATGTACACTTCCACCGTTTTGCCAATTAGATGTCTAAACATCTTGGTCACTAACCTCTGGTAGGTTGCTCCTGCATTTTTCAACCCGAATGGCATCACTCTGTAACAGTATAACTCTTTCGGGGTGATAAATATAGTCTTCTCCTCATCAGGGGGTACATTGCTCTCTAATGGTATCCCCTGTAAGCATCTAAGAAGCTCATCTTCTCATGTCCTGAAGTGGCATCTACTAACTGATCGATCTTGGGGAGTGGGAAACTGTCTTTGGGACAAGACTTATTCAGGCTAGTGAAGTCCATGCAGACCCTCCACTTCCCATTTTTCTTTTTCACAACTACTATGTTGGACAACCAAGTTGGGTAGTTCACCTCCCGAATAGCCCTGGCCTCTAACAATTTGTCCACTTCCTCCTTTACTGCCTCCACATGAACCAACGTCGGCCTCCTTGCTTGCTGAACGACATGTTTAGCCGACTTGTCCACATTGAGTTTATAGCAAGTGACCTCGAGGTCAATTCCAGGCATCTCGTATAGTATCTAGGCAAACATTTCTATGTTTATTTGTAGGAATGCTTCTAACTCCCTTTCCTTCTCTTCGGCTAAGCCTGAGCCGAGAAGGAAGAAGTGCTCTTCATCCCCTTTTTGGATCAAAATTTTCTTCAAGGCTTCTTCACTCTTGTCGATTGGTTTTTTTCCAACGTCCTCGAGGAGCTCTATGTCCTCGTTTTCAATTTATACTGTTTCTGCCTCTAACACGTTGCAGGTGGATTTCATTGCTGCCATTGAGCAATTCTTTGCTTGCACTTGATCTCCTCTCGCCTCCTCAACTCCATGTTCTGTTGGAAACCACAACAATTGGTGCAGTGTTGAGGGAACAACCCTCATTGCGTGCAACCATGGCCTTCCTAAGATAACATTGTAAGGTGGGGGGGTGTCAATTACTATAAACTCTATGCTTACCTTCCTGGTGCTTGCCTGCACCTCCAAATTTATTGCTCTCAGGGGCCATGTCGGCGTTCCATTGAACCTAACCATTGGGCTGTTAGACTGCTCTAAATCATCTCAGTGACGGCCAAGCTCCTTGTAACATCTGACATACATGATGTCACAAGAGCTGCCATGGTCAATTAGAATGTGCCTTACTTGGTATTCTCCAACCTTGAGGGTCACAACCAGAGCATCGTTGTGTGGATGCTACACTATGTCTAGGTCTGCCTTTGTAAAGGAGACCATTTGTCCTGGGTCTCATTTGCTGGATCTTGTAAGTGCCTCACCTTCTGAGTCTCCCTATGCACCTCGTTCTCATTGACCCTCGAGTGAATCACATTGATCACTCGAGGTTCATTTGCATGCTGTTGTGGTGCTGGTAGAGGTGGCGCTGTTGGTGCCTGGGGCAGCCTTGCCTGCTCTTCCCTCGTTCTGGCCTTGTCTACCAGGTCCTTCAAGTGACCCTGTCTGACCAGGCCTTCCAAGCGTATCTTCAGGGCTCTGCACCCCTGAGTTAGGTACCCATCCTCATTGTGGTAAGCACAGTGCTTCCCAAGGCTTCTTTCCATAAATTCGCCAGGAATC
Organism: Camellia granthamiana; assembly: GCA_036172215.1. Taxonomy (NCBI): domain Eukaryota; kingdom Viridiplantae; phylum Streptophyta; class Magnoliopsida; order Ericales; family Theaceae; genus Camellia; species Camellia granthamiana. The sequence goes on from JAXFYN010000143.1 coordinate 516,236, forward strand.
TTATCCGACGCTCTATAATACGACTGGTTCTTGATCCTTTTGAGAACTTTATAAATCTGGATTCGGAACACAGTAGTGACTTCCTATGTAGCCCTCAGTCCTGTCTCTTGCCTGTTATATCTAGTATTACCTCGGCCTCGCTTCGGCGAGCCGTTTCTCTTTTCTTGCTTTGGTGCCTTCGTTCCTAACGTATCCTCTTCTACTCTAGCATATTTCTCGATCCTTGCCATGAGCTTCTCTATACTCTTTGGTAAAGTCTTTGCCAACGACTTCCAAAGCATGCAATCATCCTCCAGGCTATTTTTAAAAGACACGACCGCTAACTCCTGGTTGCATCATGGTATTCGGTTGAACACCTCATAATACCTTTTGGCATAAGCCCTGAGGCTTTCTCCCTTGCCAATTTTCAGAGCCATAAGGAACCTACGCTCAGTGGTTGCAGCTTTTTTGTAACAAACATGGCCACAAAAATCTCGGCCTGGCCTTTCTAACTCTTCATAGTTCCTTTCGGCAACTTGTAAAACCAATCTGAAGCAATTTCCCCAAAAGATGAGGGGAACACCTTGCATAACAACAGTTCGTCCCCGGTATACAAAGCCATTGAGTTCAGGTATAAGCCGACGTGAAAGTTTAGATCGGACTTACCATCATATATCTAGAACCTCGGCATATGAAACCTTTTTGGGGCCTCAAACCAATCCATCTCCGCTGAGAATGGCGTTCTTGGCTTGACAGGGGACGTGACCTCGGCATTTTGCCGCTTCCTCTGGAGGTAGTCCCTTAAATCCTCCTTAATCCGATCAGGAGCTTGGCTGTCAAAAGACTTCAGCCTTTTTGGTGTGCTGCTCCCAGTGTCGTTATGTGTTCTCTTGGACTTTTCTTCATTCACAGTGTCAAAACAAAGTTGCTTCCCTTGAACATGCCGATGTTCCTTGACATAAGTTCCCTTGGTACGAGGTGTCCTTTGAGACTCTCCTCTCATGGATTTTGCTCGCCTGGTATCCTGCGAAGGCCGATGTGAGCGTTCTTTCTCCTTGTCATGCTACGGGACCACCAGAATTGTTTTCTGCCCCCCTTTCTAGACATCATTCTTGGCCGCAGGTATCGACGTATCTTGCAATGGGTACGGTGGTTGTATCACGTTGTTCTGCATCATGAAGTTGACAACCGATTGGAGGTCTGCCAATTTGTTCGCCATTTCTTTCATTTCGCCATCCCTCCTCAGACATCTATCCTTCTATACCTGGAGGTCGCTTTCGTTGTAGTAATAATCTCGGCTAGCTTTCTTCTGGGCGTCACCTTCTTCGCCGGTGTCCTTCTCCCCAAGATTCTGATCTTGGGCTCCTTCATTACGGTTTTCTTCCTCAACATTTGGATTAGCATGCTTACCACTTCCACTTGGGATGTCGTTCTCGATCTTTTCTCCTTGCCCATTGTTGGCCATCTATTCTCCTTAAGTTTCTCACAGACGACACCAAATTGTGGGGGTTGATTTCTGACCACACAACCAAAAGGGGAACTCAACTGGAGAGCACCGGTAGAATAGATTAAGGTCGAACAACCTATCACAAAAAAGATAAGAATCTGGCGGTAGTTCGTCCACCCAGGGGCACTCTGACGATCAAATTAGTAATCAAATATCTCTCAAAGATAGCAAATTGTGCTTAACTCACAAGAAGGAACTTAATGCTCACAGTATATCACCCATACTTGAGACCCACGGGGGTGCCCTGCTTTTATAGCCACACTGACCTAATCCCTGTAGAAGCCTCACTTTAGTGGACTTAGGCTCAATGCATATCCTGGACCTTTAGCTAGATAGCTATAAACTCCCTAAGAGCTTTATTTTTATCTAGACTGAGATCCTCTCATGTTCTAGGACTCTTGTCCCTTATCAGCTTGTCCCAGATTCCGATATCTCCGTAGATTACCTCGGCCTAGCCGAGATTATCTCGGCAGTTCGACTAGGCCACATGGTACCTCGACTGACACTTCGACGTCACCTCAGCCACGTGATGTCTCTTACAAAGTACTCCCCCACAACAAGCAACATCATTACCTAATATTTTTTCCTCCGAAACGACTAGCAAAATATATTCAAAGGTCTTCTCTAAAGCAGATTTCTAGAAGCTTTTCCAACTTAATTGTCGTCAATTTTAAACTTTGTCCATGCATTTTGTGAGAATAAAAGTGGCTTATGTTATCTTATTTGTATTTTTGTTTGTATTTTAAACTATTTGTCATTTCCATTGAAGTTTCATCCTTGGAAGTGTGATCCGATGTTCATTGGTATCCCATTTTTAAAGTCTTTAAATTTAAACTCTAGCACCAACTTGAGACTAATTAATCTCAATAATTGAGCAATTATACTTAAAGAAGGCTACACTCTTCAAGTTTTATTCCATTTGTCTTTTCTATATGGATTTATTTTGAATTGGTAAGTGTGAATGATTTTGTTCACACGGTAATAATTCTTCTCGGCAATAATATTTTTACAAGCAATATCATTACCTAAAACATTTACAAGCAATATTTTTTCCTCCAAAATGACTAGCAAAATATATTCAAAGGTCTTCTCTAAAGCAGATTTCTAGAAGCTTTTCCAACTTAATTGTCGTCAATTTTAAACTTTGTCCACGCATTTTGTGAGAATAATAGTGGCTTATGTTATCTTATTTGTATTTTTGTTGGTATTTTAAACTATTTGTCATTTCCACGTATGTTAGCTTATGTTATCTTATTTTAAATTATAATTCGTATCATTTGAATAATAGTGATCCCATGTTCATTGGTATCCCATTTTTAAAGCCTTTAAATTTAAACTCTAGCACCAACTTGAGACTAATTAATCTCAATAATTGGACAATTATACTTAAAGAAGGCTACACTCATCAAGTTTTTCCATTTGACTATTTATATGGATTTATTTTGAATTGGTAAGTGTGAATGATTTTGTTCACACGGTAACAGTTCTTGTCGGCAATAATATTTTTACATGCAACATCATTATCTAATATTTTTACAAGCAACATCATTACCTAAAACATTTACAAGCAATATCATTATCTAATATTTTTTCCTTCAAAACGACTAGCAAAATATATCCAAAGGTCCCTCTAGAGCGGGTTTCTAGAAGCTTTTCCAACTTAATTGCCGTCAATTCTGAACTTTGTCCACGCATTTTGTGAGAAAATAAAATAGTAAAAGTGGCTTATGTTATCTTATTTGTATGTTTGTTGGTATTTTAAACTATTTGTCATTTCCACTGAAGTTTCATCCTTTTAAGTGTGATCCCATGTTCATTGGTATCCCATTTTTAAAGCCTTTAAATTTAAACTCTAGGACCAACTTGAGACTAATTAATCTCAATAATTGAACAATTATACTTAAAGAAGGCTACACTCTGACTATTCTATATGGATTTGAAAAACCTAAGTGATTCGTAATTAGATTAAGATTAATTGCATCAATTCCCAAACGATTAAAACTAACAATCTAAATCATCTAGCACATACGAAAATGATTTAGATTGTTGCTTCAAAATTAATAAATCGACACAAATGATTTTTATGTGGAAAAACCACAATTGGAGCACCTCTAATTGTGATTAAAAAAACCAGAGGCGAAACGCCACTAATCAATCCACTATGAAATTAAGAAAGAATACAAATTTGCCGAAACAAATTACCCAAACGCAATTAATTTGTCTTCACCAATCTGTATCTCTTTCACCACCACCTTCATCTTAGAATTGATCAGCTTGATGTTGAATTCACAACATCCATGTCGAATCAGCGACTGCGCACAGCTTCGAACTCCTTCGAATACTCTACGCTTGAATTTCCGGATTCCACCGAAGAAGAACTCTTTTGAAGTAGAACACTCAAACAACTCTTTGATGTATGCTTGTCAAACCATGTGAGTTTAATACTCAATCAATCATCAAAGAAAACTAGCAAAATTGTTTCAGAAGAAAACCCTATGACCTTCAAAGAAGATCTGGAAGCATTAACCCTAAAATCAGACTGAAACACATATTTATAGAAAACAAGGCTGCGAAGGTCGCTCGAGCGATGAACCAACTACGCATGTATTGCTTAAGTGTCTTCGCTCGAGCAAAGCTTCCTTCGCTCGAGCGCACAAACTTTCTTCCCAGTATTTTTGTAGACATAGAAAACTTCTAGGAGCACAACATCTTCGCTCAAGACAGGACACCTTTGCTCAAGCGAGCAAGTCAAAAACCAAGAAACTTTACAACTCGATAAACTATGTTTATTCGTGGGATTGACAAAACTAAGGGACCTCGAATTGGTAAGTGTGAATGATTTTGTTCACACTGTAACAATTCTTGTCGGCATTAATAATTGATTAAATATTAATTGTAGATATATATGCTTAAACAATAATTGAATTTCTCAATACCAAATGTGAATGACTAATGTAAAGTTGAAGATTTTGTGATTTAAATTAGTAAAATATTAGTGAGATATAGGAGTTAAATATTATTGCACAAATAGAATTGAACTGCAGGGAAGCACACATGGAGCAATCACAATTATGAAAGACTATTCTAGCATGGCAAGAGGAAAGAAGTTGGGGGTGTTTTACAAATCAATTTAGCACATAAAATTAAATGTATCAAATAAAAATAAATTAAATTTATTTGATAATTATAATTCGTATCATCTGAAAAATTTAAACACTTTTCTAAAAATAGGTTAAAGTTTTAAATCATACACGTTTTACTTAAATCTAAAAGTTAAATGCTTAATTCCAAATTTGTTATGATTTTATGCCACTATTGAGGTGTATTGTCATCGCCCCAATGTCATCACCATTATTACCACCACCATTCTTGTCACCATTATCCCACCATAAAATCACTCATACAAATCATCACTATTGTCACACTTTGAATATATTTGCTAGTCGTTTTTGATGAAAAAATATTAGGTAATGATGTTATTTATAAATGTTTTACATAAATAAAATTATAAAATATATTAGATGTGTCATCTTTTATCTTTGGGTAAATTACACTGACTCCCACTACAACAAAAATAGTTTTTAGAGATGAAAACTAATGACGAAAATAACTTTTGTCACGAAATACGTATCTTTTAATGACGAAAATAATATTTCGTTTCCAAATGTACCATTTTTAGAGACAAAAATAAAATTTCGTCACCAATCTAAATCATAATAAAAAAATTAGGTGACGAAATTATTTTTCGTCATTATTTATATTTTTTTTATCACCGAAGATTTTCCCGCTAATTTTTTCGGAGGGTACCAAAATTTTGAGACTTTTGGTGACGAAAAAATTGGTCACCAATTATAAAATTATTAATGATGAATATATTTTTGTCACCAATAATTTTTAATATTTTAATATCATTTAGTGACAAAACTATTTTTGTGGCCAATATTTTTATCTTTGGTGAAGAAATAATTTTGTCACCAATAAATAATTTAGTCGCTAAATATTTTAGGAGGGAAATAAAAATGTATTAGTGCCTATAGAAGCAGATAGAAAGCAATCGGTTCTTCTTCTTCTTCTCAAACACACACAATAATTTCTCCATCAAACCTGATTTCACACACACACACACACACACACACCTTATACTCATTCACACACACAGTTCCTCACCGCCGCTGCTACCATTTCATCGAGTCACACACATTGTCGTTGTGCCGATCGGCTCACCGCTGACAGCCTTTCCTCACCGCTGCCGTTGGTTTCTCCTTCCCTTGCTGCCGATCGTAAGTCCCTCATTTCCACACCGCCACTGCTGTGCCGATTGGCTCACCACCACCGCTGTTAGTCTCTCTCTCTCTCTCTCTCTCTCTCTTTCTCTCTCTCTCTCTCTCTCAATGCTCCCTCTGTCTAATATTTTCTTTTTCTGATGTATATGCTCTGTGTACATATAAAATATATATATATAACTTCAGCAGCCGATTTCACCACTTCTCAATTTTTTCTTTTTTGGTTGATCCCCACCTTTCGTTCCTCAGTTTCCCTCTCACTAGTTGTAGGTTTTTTTTACATATAATATATATATATACAACCTGTGATTTTTCTATTGTTGCTTCTTTTGCCATACAACTATTCTTTAATCCCACTCAGCCTTTTGACTTCAATTTCAATCCCATCTGCTGCATATATATAGGCTACATATTTTAGGCCTTTTGACAGTGGCAGTTCATTACATGTATTACAGGCCATCCCGCTTTGGTCTCTGTAGTAGTAGTAGTAGTAATGTTATCTTTAGGTAGTATCAAGTATGCTCTTGCACTAGCTAGTATGTTTTTAGTTGTGTTTGGTAGTTGATGTTCAGCTTGGAAGGAGACAATTTTGTGATCTCCTCCATTGTTTTCATCCATCGCGAGCTCTATTTTTTTGGCTTTGAGGATTGGAACAGAACAGTTTGTGGCTTTTGTACATTGTGAGATATATGTTGTCATATCATTGGAGTGTTTTATGTTTCCTTTTTTTATCAACTATGAATGGTTTGAACCATTCTGCATAATTCTTGTGACTGGTGTTTGATGTTTATTTTATACCCACATTGCTTGCGAAGTACATGTATTGAAAATCAAAATGTGTTGCAATGTCAAATATTATTAAAGATGAAGTGAAGTCGTATGTCTAACACTAAATGGTTTGAAGCAAGATTGCAGAACTCAATTCAAGAAGTGGTAACAGAATTATATAATTATGGTTTAAATCGTGGGATCGCCATAATGAGGACGAGAATTATATAATCATGGTTTAAATCATGGGATCGTCACCATGAGGAAGGGATCATTCATCATGAGGAAGGCATTATTCATGTACACGTCCCTCTAAAGATAAGTCCACATAATTTAATGTCAAATGCCATAAATGAAATATTTTGCCCTAATTAATTTTAGGTAAGATGGCTTTGTATGAAGATAGGCATATTAGTCATACTCTTAATCATTAACTATAAAAGAGGGGTATATATCATATGCAAATTATGTCATTTGTAAATTTGATTATAACAAATAACATAACTCAATACTGTAAGGATTGTAACTTAAAAAAAGAAAAGAAGAAGTTATAATTAAACATCACATGAGGTATAACTAAGAACTTTTGTTAGAATGTTATGTTCAGAAGTGGCTGTCATTTTTGGTTTTGTTTTTGTGGGATTTCTGTTCTGGTTAGAAGGGGCCTGGGTTAGTAGGTGCAACATCAGTAGCCTTCAGTGTGGGAGTTCTGCTTCTAGAGTATTTTGGTGTTATAATGGTGGAGTATTTTGCTTTTGTATTGCAGTAGGAATGGTGTTAGAATGGTGGTGTTAGAATGTTAAAATCAATAATGACCATTTTTGTTAGTTTTTATTCCTTACTTGCATATAACCTTAGAACTTGTATAAGAATCTTCATTAAAGATCTGGACATATATTTGGTGAAGTTCTTATTAAATTTTTCAATTTAATTAGTTTATAAATACACAAGTCTACATTATACTATATTGTTCCTAATCTTTCATTTGTGATTAGACATGGATAAAAGTTGGATTGCCCTAGGTAGGACGGCTGATGGAAGGATGAGTAACCCATATAATGATGGGGTCAAGTTATTTCTTCAATTTGCAATGGGGGTTATAGACCAGAATGGTAATCTGTTGTGCCCATGTATAAAGTGTGTGAATGTTTATAGACAAAATCTTCAAAATATGGAAATTCATTTGCTCCAATATGGGATTATGCAAACTTACACTATATGGCACCAGCACGGGGAACCCCGTGTTTCAAACGAGGCTTACCATGATGATGAGATGCGACTTGATGGTGATGAAATTGTAGGTGGTATTGAAGCCTTAGTGGAAGATCGAATATGAGGGGAATCGACTGATACAACCTAAGGGGAGGAAGTGAGAACTTTTGATTAATTGTTGATTGATGCCAAGCATGAGCTGTTCCTAAATTGTACAAATTATACTTTGTTGAAGTTTGTGATTGAGGTGCTTAATATGAAGGTAACAAATCATTAGCGCAATAAGTCAGTTGATATGATGCTAGAGTTTTTAAGTAGACTTTTACCGAAAGAAAATTTGGTTCCAAAGTTAACTTATGAAGCTAAGAAAATACTATGTGACTTGGGCTTGTCATATGAGCTCATTCATGCTTGCATAAATGATTGTGTATTATTTTGGAAGGAGAATGCAACACTAGATAAATGTCTAACTTGTAAGACATCTAGATACAAGATCAATCATGGAAGGGGTAAGAAGATCCCTCATAAAGTATTGCGGTACTTTCCTTTGACACCAAGGTTGAAAAGATTGTACATGTCAAGGAAGAGGGCTGAGGACATGAGATGGTACAAAGACAAACGAGTGGACGACGAGATATTGAGGCATCCCACTGACAGTGATGAGTGGAAGGAATTTGATGCACAACATCCCAAGTTTGCCTTGGAGCCTCAAAATGTGAGGCTAGGGTTGGCCGTTGATGGGTTTAACCCTTTTGGGAACATGAACTCTTATAAGGATCCATTTTGTTTGATGTCATTACTTATTCCTGGAGAATCGCAACCAGGGATTGATATTGACGTCTACATGTAACCATTGGTGGATAAGTTGAATGATTTATGGACAAATGGTGCATTAACTTACGACATCTCCACCAATGAGACTTTTCGAATGCATGCAGCTTTGTTGTGGACAATACATGATTGGCCTGCATTTGGTGACATATCTGGGTGGAGAACAAATGGTCATTATTCTTGTTACACTTGCAATGATGAACCGTATTTTCAATCTTTGAGAAGTAAGACGGGGTACACTAACTATCGATGTTACTTGCCTGAGGACCACCCAGAAAGGCGAAAGAGTAGGGCTTACAATGGAAAGATTGAGAAACGGAAGAGATCTTTGGAGTTGCCGGTGGAAAAGATACAAGACCAGTTGGACAATGTGACAGGTGTCATTTATGGAAAGCATCCAAGTAATAGAAAAAGGCCTCATCAAGCACCTAATTGGACAAAGGTAAGAATCTTGTATGAGTTACCCTATTGGAAGAAGTGAAAACTTCGACACAACATTGATGTCATGCACGTGGAGAAAAATTTTAGTAAAAATGTTTTCGGAACTATGTTAGGCATTGATGGAAAGAACAAGGATACAAACAAGGCACGGTTAGACTTGGAAGATATGGGTATAAGGAAAGAGCTATGGCTAACACAACAACCCGATGGATCATATGTCAAGCCTCGAGCAATCTTTTCATTGACACCTGCAGAGAGGGAGGGTTTCTTTGAATTTTTTAAAACTGTCAAGTATCTAGATGGGTATGCGGCAAACATATCCAAATCAGTGAATGCAAGAAATGGTAGACTAACAGGCCTAAAAAGCCACGACTGCCATGTACTGATACAAAGAATTCTTTCCATTGGAATGCATGGTTACGTGGATAAAGAAATTAGCACAACACTTTTTGAGTTAGGATATTTCTTCCAAGACCTATGCTCTAGGACACTAAGGCGGAGCGAACTGGAGAAATAAGAGGAACGTATAATACACATTTTATGCAAGCTTGAAAAGATCTTTCCTCCAACCTTCTTCGATGTGATAATCCACTTGGCTGTTCATTTGCCTCGTGAGGCTATTCTTGGAGGACCCGTACAATATCGATGGATGTACCGAATTGAAAGGTATTTTTTACACTTATACTTGTAAATGAGATTTGCGTAAGTGTGTTGCATATGTAATTATACTCCTAATTCGTTCTCTCTTGAAGGTTTCTTGAAGCATTAAAAAAATATGTGACTAATCAAGCTTGACTAGAAGGTTCAATTGCCGAGGCTTACATTGTCAAAGGGTACATTACTTTTTGTTCAATGTATGTTGATGGGATTGAAACCGTGCATAATCGACCAGAACGGAATAAAGATCGCGGTGAACGTCAACAAGGGTTGACAGTATTCACAGAAACTGCACGTCCAATTGGTCTAATCACATGAGATGCTGAAATGTCTCAAGAAATTCGTGAAATTGCTCATTGGTTTGTGTTATACAATATCCCAGAGATTGAAAAGTATTTGGAGTATGTGTTTCATTGAATTATGTTTATGCTTAGCTTTTTTTATTTTCAGAACTGCGTAGTAATCACCTTTTTTTTTTTTTTTTTTTTTTTTTTGAGTAGGAAACACAAAAATCTATTACAAACTCAAGCTGGACATGACATAACCCACATACAACGACAAGAATTTCCCAAGTGGTTCAAAGAGAGGGTAAAACATTTACAATTTTTCGACATTTACAACTTAAACAAAATTGGGTGTTTAATAAAATGTCGTCATTCATAAATTATTTACTTATTGTTTGTTACATGTAATTGTAGATAAATAGATTAAGAATGGAAGAGTCATCAAAGGCAACTGATGAATTGTGGTCATTAGCAAATGGTCCTAATTTGCTAGTGAAAGAGTACTCAGGTTGCATAATCAATAGCAGCCGATTCCATACTCGAGATCTAGACAACTGTCGTACGAGTCAGAATAGTGGTGTGCTTACACAAGGGGATCATGAAGGAAAATTGCATGACTTCTACGGTCACTTGTGCAAGGTTTTGGAATTTAACTACATATGTGATAAAAAGGTTATTTTGTTCCACTGTGAATGGTACAACACTGGTAACACAGGTAGAAACAGAACAATACGATTTGATACATATTGCACAAGCATTGACGTCACAAGTCCGTAGTTCGACTTTTCGCGCTCCCTTTCCAAAAAATGAATAGCCCTTACAGTTCAGACTCCACTTGTGTTGGTTCTGAATCTGATTTCACAAGTGCAATGTGAAATAGTGGAAACACAAAAAGAGTCCAAATCCGGCAATTTCTTTTGGAAAATCGATGTTTGAATCAAATGCCAAAAATGGATTGCTTTGCTAGATTTCAAAGTCGCTACCTAAATATTTATTTTGGGAAATTTAGGAAACCCGTGACTCGTGCCAAAGGCCATTAGCCCGTTGTCACCAAAGTGTCTTGGTTCGGGAACTTAGGTATGAGAGGGGAAGGTCAATAATTGAACACCCTACTCACTCAATCAAAGATCGGCCTCTACTAATCATGATGTGGTTTTTATGTACAATATATGCTCTTGTTCTATATGTAACATACAAGTATAGACTAATTTCACGAAAAGTTGGAACGTTTTGATTTCATGTTTGTTTTGAGTGTTTTGAATGTGTATCACTTAAAAATGGTGATCTCATATATACATGAATCAAAGTATCCCAATTCAAGTGATTAGCCTTCATTCAGAGGCATTCAAACATGTATATCAAATAAGCAATTAGCCTCATGGTAGTATGTTTGATATGACAGCATTCATACTTATGCAATATGGTAAAGCAAAAATGCTTACCTTAATGTCCAAAGGCGAGTCCAAAAAGAAAGCAAATAGTTAGAAAAAAAATGCATGATCCTAATTTAATGACTAATGCAACACATGCAACGTGCAATTAAGGTTCGGCTACTAGTATTGCATGTGAGTCAATTCAAGGCATGTGATATGCAAGTAAGGAGTTTGAATTTGACATTTGATTAATATGATGAGCCGAACTTTTATGCATGTAAACGAATGGATGCAAATCATGGAAAATGCTAATTAAACATGATGTCCCTAATCTAACCATCATAAGCAGTGAAATAAAAGGGAGAAAGAATGGGGGTTAAAAGACATACAACTTATTACATATTTGTCCTCGCGAAGGAGGGTCCGAATGTCCAAATGTTTGAATAAATAATTATTACAAAGCCCGAATAATAAATGAAAGGGGCTGTCTAATTTATTACAATAATAATATGCAATGATTGCTCGATGCTCCTCAGGAATTATTCTGTCTGCCTTACTGGGATTTGTTTTGTTTCACCCCTAGTTACTGCTTTTGACCAAAAGTGTATTGTTTTGCAATTTATTGGAGCCTTGCCGACCTCAAAACGCGACTCAGTCGAGCCCGAAATAAATCCAATACTTTGTTTTCTTGTAGAAATCTGTTTTTTGTACCTGAGGTGAAATAGTGCAAACAGGGTATTCCTAGCCATGTTTGTCGTTTTTTTTTTTTTGCCCTTCTCTATCATAAAAATACTCAAGAGAGGGTTGAAATCATCTCCAAAACCATTAATTAGCAAGTTGATTGCTTGATGATCTCGGATACAATTTGGACAATGATCAATAAATGCAATGAATAAACAACCACCCCTCTCTCTTATCATGAAGTGAATTCAAGAAGGGAAGTAGAGACACTTCAAGGTTCATCAAATTATCATGAATTGATGTAAAACAAGCCTTGACACAATAAACTCGGTATAATGTTCGACTGAATTCAATTAATCATATTGGTTCTTTATGTCGGTTGTAATCCAATTTTAACCAATTTTATTTTTTATTACCTTTCCATTTCTTTATCTTTTCTCTTGTTTGTGCAAAAGTGATATTTACGTCCACTAAGTCCAAAACGCAATAAAGAGAAATAAGCATCAACTCAACCTGAGAAACAAATCTTATTTTCTTCGGGGGAAATTACAAAGGAAGGGTCAAACTTATTTACAAGCAATAAGGGATTCCAAGTCAAACTCAAGATGTGCAACAAGAACTAGTCAAACTCAAAAGAGTGATAATGACCTGAAATCCAAACTTGATAATAAGTGATAATGACACTTTCCTTGGTGATTTCCAAGGGTCAATTAGTCCCTTTAAAGTAAACACACTGATGAATAAAGAGAAATGAAAAATAAAAGATTGTGCTTTAGCATACGAACATGTATACAGTTGGGGTAGTGAACCTCCAAAGAATTTAAACCGTTAAGTATAGAATGTTTTATGCCTTTGGTAGTAAATCCCCTAAGAGATTAAATCAGTAAGCATAGAACGTTGTATACTTTTGGTAATGAACCTCCTAAGCATGAAACGTTTTATGTCTTTGGTAGTGAATCTCCAAAGAGATTAAACCATTAAGCATAGAACGTTTTATACCTTTGGTAATGAACCTCCTAAGCATAAAATATTTTATGCCTTTGGTAATGAATCTCCGAAGAGATTAAACCATTAAGCATAGAGCGTTTTATACCTTTGGTAATGAACCTCCGAAGAGATTAAATCATTTAAGCATGGAATAGTTCCTTTCTTATACTTGAACCACAATCTTAATTTTTCACAACTTTTTAATCGAAATAAGCAAAGAATGGAGGGAGGTTGCAGAGATGATTATGCGAAGTTGATTAATTGGTTAGTACAAACAAACTTGACATTTAAAACATAAATCATTGAAATAAATTAAACAGCCCCTAATAGCATACAATAGTGCTGAAATTAAGCTATAGAAAGCGAGCAAAATTAAGGAAGGGGTGCTAACCCCTCCACTTTCACAACTTCAAATCACATAGTTTTGATGTTGAAAAACAGCCCCAAAACAGTCCCAAATCAGCCCCAAAACAGTGGGAAAAATTAGCAAAAACAAGTGGGAAACACAAGGATTCAAGCTTGGAATAAGGTTAAAAAAAGGGTGATTAACCCCTCCACCTTTGGGTAGCTTTTAATCACAAGTTTCAACCCTTAAAACAGTCCCAAAACAATACCAAAATAATATGAAAATACAAGAAAAAGATGAACAAAGACTGAAATGAAAGTAAGGAGGCTTTACCTCTTGTAGAGAAGTGTTCTTGTTGTAAATCAAACTTGATTCCAAAGCACCCTCAAGTTTGAGTATGATTTTCAATTCTCAAATCAAGATCCAAGTTCAAGCTCTTGTATGGTATGGATGGATGGAAGAACAAGGAAGAACAAAGATGGTTTCAACTCTTGGATATTGCCTAATACCTTGATATTTCTCTCTGTTGATATTTCTCTTTGATATATGATATTTCTAACTTGATATTGTTTTCATAACTCTTGATAATGTTTTTTTGTCTCTTAAAACATCACTTTGAGCCTTGTATTTATAGGCCTTGAGCTGCTGCTCCTCAAAATATTAGCACATTTGGACAGCTTTGAAAAGTCAAAAGGGGCAGCATGACCTCGATGAGGTCTGATCGGACTTCAGAATCTGCATTCAGGCCCGACTTCAAATAGGCATATCTCTATCATCTGGACTCCGTTTTAGGTGATTCTTGAGTCTAAAATGAAGCCCCGGAAGTCTTATTTCCAATGGAGGGATTCAAATCTAGATTCTAAGTGTGATAAGAGATATGCCTATTTTAGTGAAGGTTGCTCAGTTTTGACCTTATCGGATTTATGCCTAACTTCAAACAGCCATATCTCCCTCATCCGGACTCGGTTTTAGGAGATTCTTGAGTCTTAAATGAAGCCGCAGAAGTCCTCTTTCCAATGGTGGTGGCCTTACAGCTAAGTCTAAGTGTAGAAAGAGATAAGGCTGATTTTAATGAAGGCTGCTTAGTTTTCTCTTAACGGTTTTATACCCAACTTCTCCCCAACTAGTTTTCTTCCCTTTCCTGCAATTTTCTTCAACTCCAAACCTTTAATGAAGATGTTTTAAAGATTCTTTTCTTTCAAAGAGTTCACCTCCCTTTCATTTATTTCCACTTTGTCCTTGCTCGGTTTACCGACAAGTGCAGTTTTAAATGAAATGCGAGCCTCGGAACATCGTAGAAGCATTTGGACAAATATTTTGAAAGAGGGTTTTGGTTTAAAATAGTTTGGCCAAAATGAGGTGCAAGGTTTGGGATTAGAGCTTGAATCCAAATTTCTTCACTGAGAATTCAAAAGATTGCAGTGTAACTTTTGTCATCGGGTGTTCAGAATAAAGCGCCTAAGTCTTATGAGCGGTCAAAATTTGGGGTGTCTACAAAGTCGGTGGTACCAATCTGACCCATTTATCCTACCTAGTCAAGCTAAGCAAGTCTTCTATCTGAATGATACCAAATTGGGTGAACCTTGGAATGTCGTACAAAGGGTGCAACATAGGGGTGTCTTTGATGTTCCAGACACTAGTGATGGAGAATTATTGGATCCTTCAGAAAATAATGATGTGTTCCAACAAGAAAACATTACTGATGTTGTTCCAATTGACATTGACCCAATTGTTTGATACTGTAGGAATGATGTTGAATTCAATGTTATTTCAGAAGTAGGGTCATTAGATGAGATAATGGAAGAGAATAGAGATGATGAAGGAGATGAAGAACATAACATTCTTGATGTTGATATGGATCCTGATATGGATTATGATATGTAATTTTTAGTATATTACTTTATTTTCGAACAGATGTTATTAATTAATGTAATTTTTATTTTATATGTTTATGTTACTTTCTTTTTCTTCTTTTATGTAATGGTGCATGATGACATTTTCTATATTTTTCAATTAAAGTTTTTGAATTATGTTATATAGTTGTAGACAATGGTCCGAGGCAAAAAAACAATGGCTGAAACCCAGGTGATTTGAGAACTAAGAAGCTAACAAAATACGAGAAACAAAGTAATAAGCGAATCAAGGAGAACTGTGAGGTAATGAACAATCTTGGAGTGAAGAATATTACAAATTCTTTAGTGAGTGCGGTTCAGCCCAAATGTGCAAATGCAAGAGAAAAGGGAATTAGGGTTGAGGTAGATGATGATGTTGAGTATAACCCTTCAGAGAGTGAGGATGACAATGATGATGAGTCATTGGGTTCCTTTGACCGCGAGGTATTATACACATTATTTTATATTTTTGTGTGAACATATCTTTTACTATTTACATTTATTCTTCACATATCTTACACATCATATCTTTTTTAAAATATATTTTAACTGTTTTAAATATCGTTTTTACTGTTTGATTATGTTCTTTCAGGAACAAGAGATGGCACCAGGACTCCGTTTACGGTCTCATTCAAGGCCATTAACTCCCACCCCAGAGGAAATGATGGATCCCCCAAGTCAGGAGGTCGGTACCCAACCCTTACCACCTCATAATGTGCAACTTGAGGACGAGGTGACTGTATCTAGCATCGTTGGTAAGTTTGGTACTTGTTTTTAAGGTTTAACTTGCATTTGTTTACTTACTAACTCAATTAATATTATGTCCTTATAGCATGACATGACAGACGCGGTCGTGGCCCGACATGCGGCATACAGGCCCATCGCATTGTCGAGAAGGATGGGAAGATGTTAGTTCCTATACCTGAACAGTTTCGTGCACCAATAGGAGACAACGCCTCTAAGCTAGTCTCCAAGATTGGTATAGAGGTTCAAACACAGTTACCAGACCGGAGCGTTCATAGGTGGAAGAAGGTGAGTGCTGCTGATAAGGAGCTGATGATCCGACGCTTAGTAGTAATTATTGACAAACTCTTTTCATGTTTAGGCTCTATTTCTTTTTAATTTTAATTTTAATTTTGTAGGATCAGTTTGATCTACAAGACAATCGAACTGATGTAGCAAAGGCTTTAGACACACAGTTTGGTCGACGATTGAGTGGTTTCACCTATAAGTTGCACAAACAATACAGGCAACTTAAGGATGCAAGAGGAGAGGATTACACGAGAAGCCACCCACCTGCAAGAGTTACTCTCAATCAGTGGACATCTCTAATTGACAAGTGGAATAGTAAAAAATTCAAGGTAAAATGTTTTATATATGTTAATTGTCAAAAATTAAGTTTGTTCTCACTAATGTTATCTTTTCTTGTTTGTATTGGTGTTTCAATTGTGTAGGAACAATCACTAGCTAATGTGAATAATAGGATACAAATGAAAACAAAACATCGATGTGGATCAAAATCAATCCCGGTCAGGGTACATAGCTCGGTGCGTTCTACTAATTTATTTTATTGGATTAGTAGGCTTTGTTATTTAAAAATTGAAATAACATTGAAAAACAAATGAAGCAGATAATTGCAAATGGCAAAGTGCCCGATTTAGCAGAATTTTACAAGTGCATCCACTACAATTCGGACATGCATGAATGGATTTCATCAGAGAGCCAAGTTAATTATGTATGTACAAGGCAATGCCTTTCAATTTTGATAATATTATTTATTTTGCTGTGTAGGGTAGAATAACTAATACTTGTTTGATTTATTTCAAATTAATAAGACAACATGATACAGACGCAAGCAGAACACCTCTCGTAGACTAGTGCGATCCCCTTGACCCCAGAGGAGTTGTCAGTCAAGGTGCCTAAGCCAAGGCCAGGTTATGTGAAACGACTCGACATGAGGCCTTCTTCTTCTGTGAATACAATTGTTGCACCTGCTGAAAATAGTGACTATGTTCAATGCCTCGAGCAGCAAATAGCACAACAAAATGAACAAATTGCAAGGTTTGAAAAGTTAGAGAAGAAACAAAGTAAGAAGATACAAACTATCATAGAGTGTTTGAGGCAGAAAGGTATGACGAAAAATTTTGCGAGTGGGAAAAATTCAGATTCTGATGGACAAGCTTCTTGGTTAGTATATTATGCTTCTATGTTAATTTAGTAGAAATTTCTTCTTCAACTAAGATAGTGAAATATGCATGTAAAAGCCCGAGAAACATCACAAACACTGAAATATGCACGTGGCTCCTGTGGTAGCCGAATAATCGGAGACGATAAAGGGGGTATATTTCCAAAGCTTGACGCTACCCGGCAGATATCCTGCAAGAATAAGGGGCCGAATAGGATGAATACGCCGAATAGGGGAGTATCCCTAGAGCCGAATAGTGGAGGGGATAATGATTAAAAAAAGGTAGGCCCTGGCCCCGAGGATCAGAAGAAACGAGTATAAATATAATGGTAATGGACTAGAAAAGGTATGTAAGAATCACTTCTAAAAACTTAGTGAACAAGCTTTCTTGAGTAGAAGAACTGACTTGTCCGTCGGAGTGCTAATTCCGGCACCCCCGACCGGAGTATTTGTATCTTTGCAGGTGACTAGCTGAGGATCATTGGCGTCTTCCAGGATCTGAAGAGTATTTCCAAACCACTTCCCCACAATTGGCGCCGTCTGTGGGAATACTCAAATACATCCATGGAAGGCGTGACCGAAGATCCTCCGATAGCCACCGACGAGATCACACAGGGAGACGATCTCACCCCAGCCAATATGCTCGGAAAAGAAACTATCGCAGCACGACGCGTCTTGAACTTCGATTCGCCAACAACTTCAGCACAAGAAACAATGCAGGCTATCATAGAACAAGCAAAGCAGAACGAACAAAGGCTGGAGAACATGATCGCTGAGAACGAACGACTCCGTCAAGATTTGGCCCTGGAGGTAGCAAAATCTAGAGAGGCCATGCGTCAGGAACCAGAGCGACCTCCAAGGGCAGACGGGCAAAGACCTCGGGCTCGACCAAAGGATACCGATAGCAACTCCAACTCATTATCCACGAAGCTCGACGCAAGGGGACGATCCGAAACCTCCAGCTCCTCCGAAAAGGTTCTGCGACCAAGGAACAAGCGCAGAAGAAGCAGCTCAAACGAGGAAGATCAGCACGATCCTTTCGTTCGACGGATCGCAAGGGCGTCCCTTCCCAAGAAATTCAAAGCTCCGTCATTCACTCTTTACGACGGAAAGTCAGACCCCACTGATCATATCCGTCATTACAAACAAGCCATGACGCTGCATGCAGACAACGAAGCCCTCATGTGCCGAATATTCCCTAGCAGCCTAGGTCCACTAGCCGTCAGGTGGTATTACAAGTTGGAGCCAGCTTCGACTAAAAGCTTCCGCCAACTGCAGAAATCCTTCAGGGCCAGGTTCATAACCAACAAGGTACAACCGAAACAGGCCGACTCCCTCTGGGCAATGCAGATCCAGTCAGGAGAGACGCTCAGAGCGTACTCGGCACGATATTGGGAGTGCTTCAACCTTGTTGACGACGCTTGCAATGACTCCATGGCCATCACCGCCTTCAAGATGGGCTTACATCCCGACAGTGCTCTGCGCAGTTCTCTGACCAGAAGGCCCCCCAAGACAGTCTGGGCGTTGATGAAGAAAGTTGAGGAATATTGTAAAGTCGAAGATGATGCCCTGAGGATAAAAGCCGGACAAATCTCCAACAAAACGGCCCTCCCCGAAATTGCTCGACCAATAAGCTCCGTGCCGCCACCAAGCCTTGAGCCCCGGCAACGAACCAAGCGAGACAAAAGGCGGGACTCCCGCCGATCAAGCGATCAGTGCTCCCACCGAACGAACGAACAACTGCAAGTCGACAGCAGACGGTCAAGGCGAACCGACAAGAAGTATACGGAGTTGACAGAGCCGATCGCGGCAATAATGACCAAAGTCCAGCACCTTCCATTTTTCAAGTGGCCGTCGAAGATGGTGGGGCCTCCCGACACATGGAGGAGGGACAGACGATGCGAGTACCATAAAGATCACGGCCACGAAACCGAGAGCTGTTATGCGTTAAAGGATCATCTAGAGGAACTGGTGCAAGATGGTCGACTGCAGCAATACGTGAGCAAGGGAAGGCCGACCAAAGCATTAGCCCTGAGACAGGATTCACCTCCGCTTGGTGTGATCCACATAATCTACAGCCTGCCGGCATCCCCGACCGTGCATACGATCCAAGCGCACCCGATTCCCCAAAAACATAACATGTCAGCCAGCAGGCCCGGAGAAGCTCCGACAATTCAGTTCGATGATTCCGACCTCGTCGGAACAGTGGCCAGCCACGTCGATCCTTTGGTCGTTAGATTACGCGTACGTCGGTTCAGCGTTGAACGCATTCTCATAGACCCAGGAAGCACCTCAGAAATCTTATACTACAGAACGTTTGTTGAACTCGGCCTCAACGAGTCGGACCTATCACCGTCATCTCAGCCACTGTTTGGCTTCAACACAAATCCAGAGTACCCGTTGGGGAGGATCGTACTACCCGTTCGAGCAGGCTCAAAAACGGTCGACGTGGAATTCTTGGTTGTGAAGCTTCCATCGCCGTATAATGCCATCATGGGGCGCCCCTGGTTGCACGTCATGAAGGCTGTCCCAAGCACCTACCATCAGCTTATGCGCTTCCCAACAGACCGTGGCATTAAAGAAATCCGTGGCACACCGCAATCTGCGCGAACGTAGGCTGTATGAAAACCCATTTACAGACCCGACTTGTGGGATCTGATGCTTGTATTGGTACCAAGTTTTAATGAAAATCGATTTTCTTTGTCACTCTCCTCCAACTCCCCCCTTTGGTGCATGACACCTTAGGGCCGATTAAGTCTCCGGATTCGGAGCGCCCTTCGTGGATGTCACGATTGGCCAAAACAAGTCTCCGGATTCGGAGCCCCCTCTGGTGCATGACACCTTAGGGCCGATTAAGTCTCCGGATTCGGAGCCCCCTTTGGTGCATGACACCTTAGGGCCGAATAAGTCTCCGGATTCGGAGCCCCCTTTGGTGCATGACACCTTAGGGCCGATTAAGTCTCCGGATTCGGAGCGCCCTTCGTGGATGTCACGATTGGCCAAAACAAGTCTCCGGATTCGGAGCCCCCTTCGGTGCATGACACCTTAGGGCCGATTAAGTCTCCGGATTCGGAGCGCCCTTCGTGGATGTCACGATTGGCCAAAACAAGTCTCCGGATTCGGAGCCCCCTCTGGTGCATGACACCTTAGGGCCGATTTAGTCTCCGGATTCGGAGCGCCCTTCGTGGATGTCACGATTGGCCAAAACAAGTCTCCGGATTCGGAGCCCCCTCTGGTGCATGACACCTTAGGGCCGATTAAGTCTCCGGATTCGGAGCGCCCTTCGTGGATGTCACGATTGGCCAAAACAAGTCTCCGGATTCGGAGCCCCCTCTGGTGCATGACACCTTAGGGCCGAATAAGTCTTCGGATTCGGAGCGCCCTTCGTGGATGTCACGATTGGCCAAAACAAGTCTCCGGATTCGGAGCCCCCTTTGGTGCAGGACACCTTAAGGCCGAATAAGTCTCCGGATTCGGAGCCCCCTTTGGTGCAGGACACCTTAAGGCCGAATAAGTCTCCGGATTCGGAGCCCCCTTTGGTCCACGACACCTCAGGGCCGAATAAGTCTCTGGATTCGGAGCCCCCTCTGGTGCATGACACCTTAGAGCCGAATAAGTCTCCGGATTCGGAGCCCCCTCTGGTCCACGACACCTTAGGGCCGAATAAGTCTCCAGATTCGGAGCCCCCTCTGGTGCATGACACCTTAGGGCCGATTAAGTCTCCGGATTCGGAGCGCCCTTCGTGGATGTCACGATTGGCCAAAACAAGTCTCCGAATTCGGAGCCCCCTCTGGTGCATGACACCTTAGGGCCGATTAAGTCTCCGGATTCGGAGCGCCCTTCGTGGATGTCACGATTGGCCAAAACAAGTCTCCGGATTCGGAGCCCCCTTTGGTGCACGACACCTTAGGGCCGAATAACCCTCCGGATTCGGAGCCCGTTCTAAACTAATTTCGCCGGACAAGGCGTGCCTTAGCCGGCCCACGAGTACTACCCATTCCGATTAAACTCGCATCCCGCCTAAGGCAAGGGCCGATCCCTAAATACAAAAAATATTTAAGCTACACAAAAGTTCCGATAGCAAACTAATAGCAAACTATTAAACCATACGAAATGACGTGCTCCACCATTCAAAGTTGGGATCAGGAACATTTATCCGGCATAGCTAAACAAAAGATTTTCAGAGTAAGACTCAACTATATAAAATAACACTTTTTATTTGATTAAAAAGTTGTTACATAGACGCAATTCGCGTTCGAACATTACAATATCTATCTCTAAACTTCTAAGGCAAATCAACCCATCGATCCAACTCTTGTCATTTGAACAAACCATCGCGGCTCAAAACGCATCGATCTAACCGCGCCCGAATCGGCATGTCGCCGGGCCTCTGACACCATCGACAATGTCAAGGCCAAGATCCAAGACAAGGGAGGATAGGGGCAGCGGTCGTTGTGTCTCCTTTCGGGGCGATCTGCTTCAACGACTTGGAGGCTGACGTGTTGTCAGTTTCTCCTTCCAGCGGTCCACCTCCCACACCGGAGAATCCTCCGCCGCAAACCATCTGAGCGCCAAGTTCGGTCAGAATTTGAGCTCCGGCAACTATCATCACCACCTGATGGTGAGAACTCTTGATCATCCCATGCAATAGACGCTGGTGAGCGAAATATGTTCGATTTCATGAGGCGCCTGCCGCTTTTATTCTCAGTAATGACCGCGATCTCGAGGCCCAAATCTCAAAGTGATTTTATTAACACTAAACCCCACGAGACAGGCGTCGGTCAACATTCTCCATGACCTAGTTAACCCAACGGTTGGTCAAAATGCACACAGGCTGCGCAAGGGCAAAAATTATCTAGCCCAATCGGCTCGACATCCGGCATTCAAATTTCTGTAGGCCGATCACACCAATGAATCGGCGCATCGATTTAACAGATGCTAATTCCGATTAATGTATTTACGTCTATCCAAACATTTCTGCAATAAAATTAAACACGCACACGCCGAATGCGGGAGACAATTTGATATCTTCAATAAAGCATCTTTTATTCAAAAAAAAAAAAAAAACCAAGAAATTACATAATTGTGAACGCGACCGGCGTTCGAACCTTACAACAATTAAAGTCATACGGCGTCGCCCTCATCCTCGCTCTTCTCAACCTCGAAAGCAAAAAACGGAAAGTCCTTACTGTGGTAGAGAGGTGACGCCGAATCGGTGCCTGCCAAGCGAAGAGATTCGGCGACTTGAGTTGCCTTGATCCAACCATGCCTAAACCCACGATTTTCACATCGACAAACCTCTTCGGCAAGCTTCTCCTTGGTCTTTTGGATTCCAACCAAGCGCCCTTCGTGAAAACCTTTTTCATAAGACCTCCCATTTGCGGACTCCAATGCGAACATGCTCGCCGTTTCACGATCGGCGATGGCAGCGCTTATAAGCCGACTGGTAACCCTCTCTTCCACGATTGGATTCACCTGCCCTGCTGGTTGTACCTGAGCCGCTTTGACCTTTCTTAACTCACGTTCAGCCGCCTCCACGCGAGCCTCCAAACTGCGGATATGCTCTTCCTTTTCCTCCATTTCTCGGCGGGCGGCGCGCAATCGCATACCGACTTCATAAGCCGTATAGAGCCCTTTTACCGCCCCATGAATGCCCTCACGAAACACTTCGTAGTCCTGGCGACCAACCATTGACTGCTGAACTTCCGGAGGAAATATTTGTCGAGCAAAATCGACCGCCACGTCTGGATCTCGAATGATCGAGTCCGCTTCCGTCATGGGCTTATTCTTCACAAATACTGCAAAACTTAACGGGCGCAGATTTGCGTCTGATCTCCTTTCAACGTGGACGTGTGGCGATCTCCCCTGGGACTGCCTGTCCCGTCTGGGCGACCTACTACGACGTCGAGGAGATTGACGCCTCTCTCGACCCATGGAACTCTTACTCCCAGCACGCAAGGGCGCACCACGGTGTTCACTCCGATTCATATCACCGCCAAGCTCAGCCAATGTCTTGGCCTCCCCTTTGCTGTTAAAAAAGAGCTTGTTCGACATTCGCACAATAGATTTTCTCTCAGGAGTTTGAATCAGATATCTACCAGACTCATAAAAGCTGTACCTTTGATCATTTAACACTCGCAGAGGCAGCACGATCGAGGCAGGTTCATTAATCGCGAAACCCAATCGCCTGACACCGACTAAGATGATGGCAGATTCATCAATATATTCGGCTCAAGTAACCCAGCCGGCTGACAAGATTTGGGCAAGGGCAGATTCATCAATCTAACGGTCCAAGATCAGCAGGCAGCGAAATTGCAAATGGTGATTTTGATGGGATATGTATTGAGTCTGGATTCAAAGAAGAAAAAAAAAAAAAAAAAAAAACCCCTGGGGCAAGGGCAGATTCTTAGCAATGAAGACTTCAGATTCAAATAAGGAAAAAAAAAAAAAAAAAACTAAAGTTTGGACAAACGATATTGTATGTACGGTTCGTTTAGAAGAGTTCTAGATAAAATCATTCGTGCCACAGTAAAATCATCCGGCTCACGAGTTCACTAGCACGAGCAGATTTATCAAGCTATTCGGACCAAGTACCCCAGCCGGCTCACGAATTGATTCAGAGCTAGAATTCTCTTCGTGAACCCCCTGGGGCAAGGGCAGATTCACACATCGGGGTATCCCCATAGTATATGCAAATCCATTTATTCACAAATCGGGGTTTCCCCATAGTATATGCAATTCCATTTTACCAAATACATTGACAAACACAGCATTCTTTCATTAAAATTAAACAACGGAACTCTTTCATACAAAGTGTGTGGTGTTACCAAAAATTACAAGGAAATTTTCATTAACAAATTGCGTGCAAATGCTAACCAATTTATACATGAAAACTACCCTGAACCAACAAAGCACTATCCAAAAGAAGAAAAACAAAAACAAAAAGACGCCTACTCAGTAAACGGCTCCCAGATCACTCGTCGGTATCGGATTCAAGTGGCTCAACATCCACCTGCTCATAAGGAATTGGCAAATCCAATGTAACCTCAGCGGCAGCAAGGGCTTTGAGCCACCCATGTTTGAACCCGCGATTCTCAAATTTCGACACTTCTTCAACATATTCCGTCAGAGCGGCGCCTCTCCCTGCCTCAAAGGCATCCGATTCGGCTTTCTCGCGGGCCGCCTTAAGCTCCTCTAACTGAGCTTCCGCTTCGGCAAGTGTTTTCTTGGAAAGTTCGAGCGATTCCTCGCTCGCATTTGCCCTACCCTCAGCATCAACTCGAAGCTGTTCGGCGACGCGAGCCCTCTCTTTTTTCGCCTCGGCTCGTGCACTCTCCATCTCGGCTCTCATAATTTCGAACTCGGCCCTACTTTTCTGACCCTGCACCTCTGTTTGCAAATGGTCAATTCTCCCGAGAGCATCATGCAGGCGCCGACCCAAGTCGGAGATCCTCCCGATCGTCTGCAAAACAATTCGGTATGATTAGACGCCTTTAACAAACAAAAGTGAAATGAAGAGCGAATTGGTGACCTACCAGGAGTGCCGATTGAGCAGTTAGGGCAACGGCCATAATATCAGGCACGGCACCGAAGGCTTTGTTGTCAGCCGGCAGAGAAATCGAAGCCGCCAGGCTCAGAGCCACGGCCGGATCCTCGATGGCCGAAGCGTCGGATAAAATCGGCATATCCCTAATTTTTGGCCGAATAACGAACGGAGCGACCACGCCCGGTTCGTCAAGCCGAGGCCGTTTGCCTCCAGGGCCAGCTTCTGAACTCGCTTCTCCCTCGGCACCACGCTTTTGGCCTTGCTCCGGAATCAGCCGTTCCCCATCAGCCTGTTCTCCACCCTCTTTCCCCGTGTCGGACACAGCAACCTCAATCGTCCCCTCCGAAACGGGTACGAAGGGGGTGATCAAGTTTGGATCTGATGTGGCGCTTTCAGCCTTCTTTCGGGTGGCCATCCGCTCGATGTTTCTTTTACGCGCCATCTGCGTTAGGCTTTCCTTCGCCATACCCTCAAAGAAATCGCCGGGTAGATCACCCAAATTTGCAAAAATATCTCCAGAAGAGAAATCTGTTCGTCCTGAGGCGGATGGCTCGGTGGCCTCAAATGCCGAGCGTACGGCCTCGCCCTCTATAACCCCCTCAGAAGACTCCCCAGCCGGATCGGCAGTCACCTCTACAACCAGCTCGGCGTCTCCCCCCGAATCAGAAGCTACGAGACCGATCTGCCTAAGGTTTTTGAAGCTGGGGAAGCTAAGGGCTGAGAGCTGTTGATCGCCGAATGGAATCGGAATGTTATCTGCAGCCGAAAAAGTAGTGTAAGTGGGTTCGTACCGAAGGAAAATATGGGCGGCCCTCCCTTGCTTTTGAACGTTTGGGCAGCCGAAATATGTGAGTGCAGTCTTGATTTCCCCAAGAACTACGTCGTCAACCGAAGTTAAAATTTTCTTCAACCTATTACCTGCAGAAAGTAAAAAGCGATTTAGGGACAAGAGCCGAATAAAAGATAGACCAAAAAACATAAGACATTGCGTGGCAACCTGGGTCACCCTTATGTCTGGGAATAGGGTCCAAACGATCCTCCCCTTCAGCGAACTCCCAATTGCCTCGGACGTTGACCATCACGTCGTCAACCCGCTTACCAGAACTGGCAAGCATAGTCACCAAGTGATGGTCAGTATCTTTAGCCCTGAGAAAATATCGCCCCAGCCGACCGGAGGATTTGGCTAAGGCATAACAGTGCCGAATGGCCGGAATCCCGAGGTTAATCCTAAGGCGTCGATTCAACTCTACAACCCCCATGATGATTCGAAAGAAATTTACATTGGGTTGAGAAGGAATCAAACCCCAATAGCGGAGAACGGCCCTAAGAAGTGGGTGTAGGGGGAAACGAACCCCACCCTCCGCAATGGATAAAAGAGGGAATACGATCATGTTTTGGTCTTCCCTCTCCACATCGAGAGCGTTGTCTGTTACAAGGGATAGATGGACGTCGTCAGGAATAGAAAAATGTTGCCGGAAACCGGAGATACGATCCTCAGAAAGGAGGTCTTTCAAATGTTTGGCCATCTTAGCAAAGAACTAAATATTCGCCGAAGCTAAAATAGCAAACAGAAAATAGGATTACAAAGAAGGGAGAAGGGGACTTACGAGGAGCAGGTGAGACAAGGGAAGACGGGAAGAAGTTGCAGAAAACACGAGTCGCGGAGGGATATGCACTGGCGATCCAAAAGTCTCAGAAAATCGACGAAATGCGAATTCGAAAGGACCAAAGTTTCAAATCGCAATAAATGCTGAGATACATATGAATAGAGCGGGAAAGCGTAATGATGAGCAAAAAAGGCGTGCGCCTCCTGACATATGTTGGGGCACGCGAAGCCTCCTGGCGCAAAACTTCTCAAATTCTGAACCGAACACGCCGATTAACTGCCGTCAACAGGGAGTTCGGAGGGCAATTGTGGTAGCCGAATAATCGGAGACGATAAAGGGGGTATATTTCCAAATCTTGACGCTACCCGGCAGATATCCCGCAAGAATAAGGAGCCGAATAGGATGAATACGCCGAATAGGGGAGTATCCCTAGAGCCGAATAGTGGAGGGGATAATGATTAAAAAAAGGTAGGCCCTGGCCCCGAGGATCAGAAGAAACGAGTATAAATATAATGGTAATGGACTAGAAAAGGTATGTAAGAATCACTTCTAAAAACTTAGTGAACGAGCTTTCTTGAGTAGAAGAACTAACTTGTCCGTCGGAGTGCTAATTCCGGCACCCCCGACCGGAGTATTTGTATCTTTGCAGGTGACTAGCTGAGGATCATTGGCGTCTTCCAGGATCTGAAGAGTATTTCCAAACCACTTCCCCACAAGTTTATA